>CABHPP010143483.1:0-49064 GCA_902168425.1 Peromyscus attwateri
GGCCAGAGTACCTAAACAGCTGGACCCAGGTGGCTGGATCGTTCACTTCTTCTCTTCTGGTGGGTTGTGGGCTTTCCCTGGATCCCCATTCCAGGCTGCTACCACACTAGGTAGCTGCCTTGAAAACTACTTGGGCTTCTACTGTGCTACGCAGTTGGCAGAGTTGGTGAGTCAATTAAGATTTCTTAAAGGGAGAAATTAGTTAAAAGATAATTTTTCCCACATTAAAAAATGGGAAACATTTTTACAAAAGAGGGTGTTTCGTCTCTCTTTGATACACGTTAGGCAGTTTGAAAATGAAACAACTAAATGAGAGGATAATTAATGTTAGTGGGATAGATGTAATGTCAATCATAAATATTATTTTTTTGATCATTTCTGTTTTATCATTTAAAAAGTTGGTTAATGTGAGTGCCAAGATAAAAATTTTAGGAAAACTTGTTAAAACAGATCATAGAGAAATTCAGATCCAGATAGAGGAATTTAAAGGTGAACCAACCTCAGCATTACATTATATGGTTACAGAGAAACAGCCTAAGGCTTTCAAACAGCCAAACTTAATCTAGCCAGTAACCTTACAGGAACTGACAAATGCTCAAGGCTGTGTATGAGCTGACTGGACTCCTGTGCAAATGTTAGATCTGAGGAGATTCAAAGAAGCTATAGTACCATATAGTATGCATTCTCTGTTTATGAAGCAAATGTTAAACTTGTGGTCAATTTGTAATAGAATTATCCCTCAAGACTGGAAAGATTTGGTTACAGTGGTCTTGGAGCTAGTCCCCAATTATAATGGAGGACCTAGTGGAAAGATAAGGCTAAGACCATTGAACAATGATGTAGGACTAGAAGTATGGAAATTTCCCAAGATCAACTTCTTGGAGAAGGCAATTATGCTGATATATAAAGACAATCTTTATATGATGACCACAACTTAATTTTATGCCAAATGGCCCCCTTGAATGCTTGGGACAGAATTAAAGAGGTAGGAAAGAAAATTGAGTCATTTACAAAAGTTATACAGGACCCAAAAGAAACCTTCACTGATTTCTTACAAAGGCTGTCTTCAGCAGTAAATAGAATGATACAAAATTTAGAAACTAGACAGATAATAAGTGAGTCTCTGGCTTTTGAAAATCACAATGAAAAAGGATAATTAGACCCTTAATGGCAAGATCAGCACCCTTGGGGGAATGGATACTAGATACAATGAATATTGAATCGCATGACCATGATGAGTACTTGGATAGGAGAGATGATTTCCAGAGGTTTGAAGAAAAAATGTAATGTCAGATGTTTCAAATGTGGTAAACAAGGTCACCTAAAAAGGGACTGTAAACAGGGCATTCCTAGAAACAATGTTTTTTCAAGGAATAATCCCAACAGAATGCCCCTCCCTTCTGCATTATGCAGAAAGTGTAGCAAAGGCAAACATTGGACTAACTAATATTGATTAACAAGGGACAGACAAGGTAATCCTTTGTCTTTGCCACCAGGAAACTCCCTGAGAGGCCTCTGGCAGGCCCCCATGACAAATTTGATTCAGTCCTTTCCTGCGATCTTGGAAGAAACCCCTTCCCAGAGCAATTAAAGAACCTAATGCCTATTGTTTAAAAAAAAATACTGCTTTGGATGATAGACCAGTTTTAGAATGTAAAGCAAAAATTTAAGGAGAAACCATAAATCAAAACTGATAGGGATTAGAAAGGGAACCTACCCAAAGTTAGGCTTGGGGAAGGGTTTTTTTTTGTTGTTATTTGTTTGTTTGTTTTTGTTTGCTTTGTCTTTCCAGAGAATGAAAGATAAGGAATCTGAAAAACACTGGACAAATGAGATATCTGAAGAAAAAGGACAAATCATCCAGAAAAAAATGTCCCAAGAAAAAGAGTAAATTGGCCTATTGCTGTATCACATATCTAACAGGATAAAACTTCATGTCTTCCTAAATGTTTGTTTCCACTCTTCTCTACAGACAAATAGCTCAAATAGTCTTTATGTAGTCCCAGTTCAATTGAAAATTAAAGCTGGCTTTGGAGTGTGGCTCTCTCCTTCTCCAAACCAAGCATGGTTGTTAAAAGGAAAATGCAAAATCTCTGTCTCACGTCAGAAGAGCCACTTGATATGGGACAGAAGAAAACAAAAATTAAGGAACTATTCTATTGCCACTAATCTCATAATTCTTTGGTTTTATTTTGACTCCTTAAAACTTTTCCTAAGGTATGAATTTTATATCAAATTTATAAGATATATACTATATATATATATATATTATTCAAACTTTTGTCATGATGTTAATGGTCATATAGAGTACTAATTAATTCTAGAAAAAAGTCTTCATCTAGCTCCCTGTACATAATTTCGGGTTTGAGTCTCTGTCAGTTTTTTGCAGGGAACCATGACCACAACAGCAATTTTGAAGTCTCCAAAAAGATAATGGGGCTCCATGATGATGATTCCATTATTATCCATAATAATACTAAGATGACAAACACCACCTGAAGATTGATTTTAGACTAAAAACTGCTCAGAAGAATTTTGAGATGGCTAGCTAAGATGATCCAGCCTCACAGACTGCTTGACCAGGGACTTGAGACAAGCCCTGCATTTTCCCATTACGCAGAGACAGGACAACAAATGATATAGCTCCCTCTCCTAGGACTTGACAATTAACCCAATTTTTTTCTTTTTTGGAGTCCTAAAGATGCTGTCGGCCCCAGACATCAGGAAGTAATTTTAAGAAAACGATGCTCACATTCCTAAGAGGTGGGGTAGGTGGTTTTTGGTCTTTAAATGGATTATGGATAATTGTCATTGTTTAGGATGATTACGTGTTACTAATTGATGATGGTCAGGGAAAAAAAGGCTAAACAAAAGAGATTAGATTTAGGGTTCTTCTTTGAAAAAAAAAAGAAAAAGTAAAAAAGAGATATAGATATTAGATAAAAGGTAGGTTATTGAATCTACTTTTAAAAAGCAACTACTAGTTTAAAATATTTTACATTAGATTGGATTTTTGTATATTGTGTACAAATTATGTATATTGATACAAATTTGAGATTGATTTTGTTAGAAAATACTGTACATATATTTCTAATCTTGTTCAAGGTATTGTACTATAGTTCATTTAACAATGTAATGCAAATTGCTAGTCCTTGAAAGTTATTATTTTCATCTAATTAGGATATAAGAAATACAAACTAATAGTTAGTCATTACAATTAAACTCAGGACATATTAGGTATGTTTTCAAGGTTAAACAGAAATATATTTTAGATCGATAGGTCCTCTTTAAACACTTCTGTGATCTACAGAATATGGCATTTAAGATGTTTTAATAACATAGTTTCTTTTTTTATGACTATGATATATGTCTGCTCCTGGCAGCACCAATTTACTTCAGAGAAGATTATGGGCACTGAAGAAACTCCTTATGGAGTTTACTTTCTTTGTGGCAAGTTAGCCACCGGGCAAGAAAATGCCCTTGCCTTGCCTGCTGACAGTATGCTGTCCAAATGGACAAGGAGGACACAAAAGAAAGGACTGTTCCACCTTGCCAAGCCAAAGTAGAACAGCATTTCAGAAAATCCTGCTTCACCAAAAAGTCTGTCAGATATGTTAGGCATATAGGTTGAAGATGGATGCCCCAATATTGCAGAGAAACTCTGAGTGACTCTCAAGGCAGCCAGCTGTTTCTGTCATTTCTCACATTTTTTGGAAGTTGCTTGTTTGCACTTCCTATTTACTTAGGTAATATTTCCTTCTCAGGTCTCTGAGGAAGTTGAATATTAGATAGTTATAGTTTTCCTTGTTAACAAATTCAGAAAAGAAACTCACTAAAGGGGTGTAAAATGTTTAAGTTTGACATCAAAAGATATTTTTAGTTGGTAAAGCAAATTAAGATAAAAGGTGAATTAGATACAATCCTTTGGATTCACAAAGATAGGATAGATAATGGAGGATTTTCTCTGAATTTGACAAATGCAAATAGACTAGACATTGTTGATATATTTATTACCTGTAAATATTGTAGATACCTATATTTTATTTATTTATTGTATATAATTTTTCTTATATTAGTTATAACCTTCTTTTTTTATTTTTAGGACAAAAGGGGAAATGTGGTGATATATTGTATACACAATAAAGCTTACCTGGGGATCAGAGGACAGAGCCAGCCACTAAATTAGACATAGAGGTCAAGCAGTGCTGACACATACATTTAATCCTATCACTCGGGAGTTAGAGATCCATCTGGATCTCTGTGAGTTCAAGGCCACACTAGGCTACATGAGAGACACAGAACCAGGCAGTGGTGACACATTAATCCCAGGAAGTAATGTGGCAGGACACATAAAGGAACATAAGGCATGACGAAACAGGAACCCACTCTCTTTAGACTGAAGATTTTGTAGAGATAACAACTAGTTGCTGGCTGTTCTGCTTCTCTGACCTTTCAGCTTTCACCCTGATATCTGGCTCTGGATTTTTTATTATAAGACCTTTTAAGATTCATGTTAAAGATGAGTACCTCATCCTGAATGCACAGCCCCATAATACAATGACAAGATAAAGCAAAAAGGAAGTTCTTGGGAGAGTCAGTCCTGGAGAAAGAAGCAAGAAGAGTGTAATTGATTGTCTCAGAGATAGGTTCAAGATAAATATATATTTTTACAGCTAGTAAGGAGATTCAAGTTTTAGGGTCCATGGGATTGCATGCCATATTTCTAATGTTGTGCACTATTGTCAAGTAATCCACTGAAGTTGGAGCCACGTTTCTTTTACTTGTCAAAGAAATGAATAATTATTTTATTAAGTGACAAGTTAGGAGCAGAGAGTAAGTTATAAAATTGAATAGTACAGTATTTTTTTTTTTTTTGCAGTGCCAGGGACCTGCAAATACCAAAAAAATTTTGACCTATATCCTCAGGCATCTGTCCTACTTTTAAACATCATTTTCCAAGAAAAAATAATGCACCCTATGCCTCTCCCTAGAAATTAAACATGATATCATAATATTAATGTTAATAGTAAAGATGAAGGTTTACTTCCCCCCACAATGTTCTCACTTTCATGGTCCTTTAAAACAAAGAATAATTATTATTCTAATGGTAATATACACGTATTGCATACATACATAAATACTACATATATATGTGTAGTATAAAGATATATATGCATAAGGATATACCTATCTCTCTATATCTCTATCTATCTATCTATCTATCTATCATATATATATATATATATATATATATCCTTGTTATAATTTGTTTCACTTTTAAAATAATCACCTAGATCACAAAATACTTTTCTTCCCTTCCCAATCGTGATTAGAAAATAGAAACTCGTATAATGACTCTCCCTAAACTTTTTTTAAAGGCACTGGCCTATGCCTGTGCTTTTGTGTCAGGAATAATGCTGTTTCACTAACAGCCCAGACATTTATGCATCCAAATAAACTTACAATCAAAATCAGCCACTGCAAATGTTTTGCCACTTTGTTCTTCACTGCTTTAAAATCCCATTGTAGTGTTCTTTTAGCTCTTCAGTCAGGCTTATTCCCAGGTTTGCTTTATTGTGTTTCTTGATCTCAAGACTATTATGAACGCAATTACCCTTGACTTCTTTCTCAACACATGCATTATTGCAAAATAGCAAAAAAAAAAAGAAACCTGCCTATGTTTTTATGCTGATTTTAAATATCGCTATGCTTTTGAATATGTTCAAATCAAAGAATTTTCTGGAAGTCTCTAGAATATTTTCAATAAAGGATCATATATCTGCAAGGGGAAATAATTTTATCCTCTTCTCCTATGTGTGTCCATGTTCTTGTTTTCTACTGTTTTATTGCTCTGGCTAAGGCTTTAAGCACTAGATGTTATTAAAATGTTATTAAAATGGAGAATGGATGCCATTGCCTCATTATTTTTGAGATGAGGCTTTTAATATTTCTCCACTAGGTTAATGTTAGCTATAGGATTGCATGTAGCCATTGATACGTTAAAGTGTCTTCCTTCTCATTCTGATTTCTTCACAGCTTTGTAAAAGACATTCTGAATATATTCAGATGATCATGTCATTTCAGCCCTTGGGGCCATGAATGGACTTTGTTCCCTGTATCAGTTTGCATACTGTCCTGTCATTATATTATTGGAATGAAGCCAACTTAGCTCTATCTATGGCTTTAGAGTTAACTTTGATGTTTAAATTTTTAATCAAAATATAATTAGATCATTTTCCCTCCCTCTCCCCTGCTCCTTCATGAATTCTGGACCTCTTTTTCCTTATTATTATATGCATTTATAAATATATATGTGTTATAGAATACATATATTTTGCATGTACATATAAATACAACCTGCGGAGATATTCAGTTTTGCTTGTATTTATATGTTTTTAGGTCTGACCACTTGGTATAAAACAACAAATAGGCATGCTTCCCCGAGAAAGAGTAATTAGCTCTCTCTCTGCAGTTGTTAATTTCCCTTAGCTCTTCATTTAGGGGTGGGGCCCCGTGACATTCCCCTACCCATTTTTTTTTCCATGTCAACTAGTGTTTTCTTAGTTCAGGTTTTGTTTAGGTGGCCCTCTTGTTTAGATTTCATGGCTCTAGCTTCCCTGTCATGTCTAGACGACACAGTCTCCCAGAGGACATTTTGGTCCTCTGGTTCTTACAATCTTTCTGTCCCCTCTTCTGGGACCTTCTTTGACCCTCACATATAGGAGTTGTGTTTTAGATATATCAGTTGATACATGCATGTTTTTAAAGAAGTGTTATAGAGTCTTTGCAAGTATTTTATGGAGAAGTTTGGCACTTGTGTTCACTTGTGAAACTGCTGGATTATTTCCTTCTTTCCTTCCTTCCTTTCCTTCCTTCCTTCCTTCCTTCCTTCCTTCCTTCCTTCCTTCCTTCCTTTGTCTCCTCCCTCCCTCCCTCCCTCCCTCCCTCCCTCCCCCCCCCCCTCTTTCCTCCCTTCCTCCCTCCCTCCCTTCCTTACTTCCTTCCTTCCTTCTTGTCATCATTTCTTCTTCCCTATATACATATATGTTTCTAAATATAAACTGTGGAGTTTGTATAATGTTAATTGTATGTTTTCAGGGCTGATTGTTTGTCACTGAACAACCAATTGGTGTGTTCTTCCTAGAGAGAGACCACTTCCCACTTCCAGGTTTCCTCGTTTATCTGTGGTTCTTTGTGTAGGGCTGAGGCCTTGTGGGCTTTCCTCAGTTCCTTTTGGTGTGTTTATGGGCATCGTTTTTGTTCAGCTCATGTTCGGGTGCACATGTTGGTGAGATATTATGGATGTAGTTTCTGATACTAATCACTGAGTTAACTCTTCAGCTCCTGGTTTTATTTGTGTGTGTTTTTTTTTTAAATTGGAGGCTATCATCATTGTCCAATATAATTGCTAAATAATTGCTTAATACAGACCCAAATTCTAATGTTAGTTTAATTATGATGTGTCATATGTGACTAGATATGTATCCATTTTTCTAAGTTTTCTAGTTAATTAGAATTTAAGGTTTCAAAGCCTTACTTAATGATTTTTTAAAATTTCATTACTATCTGTTTGCTGCTCACCAGTCACCTCTAATTGCATTAACTTGGGTAATTTTTATTTCTTCTGGTTAGTGTGACTAAAGGTCTGCCAATCTTGTTTATATTTTCAATGAGATAATTTTTTATTTAATTGATTCTTTGCATTGCTCTTAGTCTCCATTTCATTTGCCTCTATTCTGCTATCTACTACTCCTCTCCACCTACCAATTTCCCCCTTGTGTTTCTAGGACCTGAAGGTACATATGGTATAATTCTTTAATTTTAAAAATTGATACTAATATCTATGAATTCTCCTCATAGATCTGCCTTACATATATTATAAAGGTTCTGATAAGTTATTGTTTTCATTTAGTTTTATGAATTTTTAAATGTATTTCCTGATTTCAACAGCCCATTGATCATTCAATGATGTGTTGTTCAATCTCTATTTGTTGGTATGTTTTCTGTACTTTCCCTTCCTATTGATTTCCCATTTTATATCGTTACAATTTGATAAAATGAACTGACAGCTTCTTGATCCCTCCACCATGTCTTCCCCATTATTATGAGCATCTAGTTCTCTGGAATCACAAGTTAAACTAAAATCCTACCTAAATTGCTTTCAGTGATGGTAATTTATCAGATAAACATAAAAGTAATGAATACTGTGCCACACTCATATGTCTAATTTTGTTTTAAATCTCTCATTAATAAAATTAAAATCGTTTCTTTTTGGAAGGCATGTCATAGTACTAAGGTTGACATGTGGACCTGTCAACCTTAGTTGGACATGTGGACCTTTCTGCAGGCAATAGCTAACAGGACAGAACCTTAATTTTTGATGTATTGTTACTCTGAAACTTACTCCATTGGAGCAATTGACCTCTTTCTGAATGAATTTAAGGCCGGCTCCACAGGTTGGAACTCATACTTGTAACAATTACTGGGTCCAAGAACCTATGGATTAGATGGATCATAAGCCCTTTGGGAGAACCTACTACTATTACTATGCTAAGCTTACATAGTCTCAAACAGACTCTTAATAGCTTATCATTGTGCTTATGCATTAATGTATCTTTCAACACCTCACCAGAGAAGCTTCTTTCTGCAGTAGATGGTGATGAACACAGGAAATCACAGTTAATTGTGCAACATAAAACAAGAGATGATGAAATTCTCATTCCATATATCTATATCACATTCTTTCCTCCCTGGTTTCAGGGATCATTACAGAAGAGTGTTCGGAAAGACTGTGAAGAGCCAGGTATAGTGGATAGCTGCAAGGAAATGGTGTTGTCCAGACTCAGCAGGGCAAATTGCACACATGAGCTTATAGCAGTTGCGACCACGTGCACAACACCTGTGCAAACTCAAGCTAGACAAAATCCCAGCACAGAGTGTGGAGATGGTCATGAAATACCACCCCTTGATAAGGAGCTATTGGCAGCTGATAACTGCTGAGAGAGAGAGGGTGAAACTTCTTAAAGATATAGCCACAGGTAGGTTGATCATGCTTCACTGAAGGCTGTGTATCTCAGACTATGTGTACAACACAAACTGCACTTGGCAGGTTCAAAACAACAACGAAGAGAACAGAAAGTTATGTGGATAGAGAAGGAGAGGTTTGATGTGGGAAGAGTTTGAGGACAGGGTGAATATGATGAAAATATCTAGCGCATAATTCTCAAAGAAATAATGAAAAATTAAAAAAAAACAACAACAAAAGAAATACAATATGAGACCCATGTTGTTATCTTAAGAAAGGAATACCCTTTGGGTAGTTTCTACCATAACAATTCTATTTCTAATTCAAGCCTTTTGACATCCAACTTCTTCAAAAACGACAGCTTAGTTGTTTCTTGCCATTGGGGCTCTGCTGATACAATCTCCTTGACGTTTCATGCAGCCATAAAATGAGCACATTGAGGTTTCCATTAATCAAATTTAAAAGTTGAGGTGTGCCAAGGAGAACACGTTTTAGTTCTGTCTCACTTGGTAAGCTGTTTAAGCTTGGAAATTTCTTGAATGTTTCTATTGTTACATGACCAAAGAAGGTTAGAAACACCGATATAAGCCTTGCCACATGCCATTGAGTTACTGGCCTTGTAAAAATGGTTGATTCTTTGAAATTAAATGCAAGTCTATAAAGAGTTTGTTGTTCTTACTTTAGAAAGCTAAGTCAGAACTAAAGAGCTTGCAAGGACCAGGAGCTACATAAACGAATTTGGAAGATGCTCCCTAGAAATCTCATGCTGAAACAATGTACCTATTTGACAAGATGCTAAGCAACTCATATTAGCGTTTTAAAATAAAAAAGTGATTAAATTATTTACAAACAGATAGCTATCTGCTTCAAAGAAACACCAATGATTAAGAAAGGTCACCTGGAAGAAAGTTCTTGATTTTAAAGGATTAATTTAACATACTATTGAAATTAAATTTTATCCGATTTAGAAGAAAAATGAAAAGGTTAAATTGGGAGTTAGCAAATAAGAAATATTGTCTTGAACTTTATAGAAGGATAAAGTCATCATCTGGAAAATGTTTACTTAAATGAAATGTAAGCATTTCTTTTCACTGTATTGCTATTATATCTGACTAATGTTAGTGGTTAGTGGTTGGAAGGATGTTCCTGAGGTTAAGGGCACCATACTCTCCTTGCAAAGAACCCACATTTGGTTCCTAACACTTGTTTCTAGTAGGTCATAAGTTCCTGCAACTCCAGATGTGGAGAATTCCACATCCTTTTCTGGCCATAATAGGCACCTGTATTCAAGTGCACATAGACACACAAAATTAACAGTTTTATTAAAATTCTTAAATGTTTGATTCTTGTAAAATAATTCAAACTTGTTTGCCTGACGACAATGAGCTTGCATTGTAAGTTTTTCCTATGCTTTATACCATTTTACATTAATTATAGAATATCCCTTGGAGAGAAAATGTTTGTGTTGCATTCTTTACTTTCCCTTGCCTATCTTTCAAACTCAGTAAACTAAACAAAACAAAAATACTACATTAAGAAAAACATGGAAGACTTAAATAGAATAAAGGTCACCCTGATTCTAATGCATTCAATTTGAAAGAAAAATAATGGAAAATAAATTTAATTTGATTATTTGACTATTATGAAAATATTTTGGGGGTTGGTAGGCACAACTTACATGCCTGTGCTTTTTATGTATATAAGGAATTACAGCAATAGTTGAAAGACAAAATAAATTAGTTACACCATCTTTTATGATTGGACAATGGAGTAAGCAAGTCCTATTAATACTGAATAAAAATCTTTGAAACTTTGAAAAAATGCATTGAGTATGTAAAAATCTCTACTTTTATTACATTTCCTCTCAATGGAAATCTTTGTGTAAAACTTTCCTCCAATCAGAACATTTTAAGATTGCAACATAGAATCATTTTTATTATAATCATAGAACTAGAAATAATATAAAAATGTAAGCTGAGATTTACTTTTAGTAATGATTTCGGTTAGTATTATAATCACAAAGTAAACTTTATTATTTTAAATCAACTTTTTGCCACATTGATTTTACTAAAGAGAATCCCTTGCTTCCTTTCTTGAACCCTTATATTTAACTGTTTCAGATTCCCTAATGGGAACTTTCAACTTATAGTGCTATAGATATTCTAGGATATAGTTAAATATGTATTGTGGTATAAGATCCGTTTTTACATTTTTCTCATAATCCATGTGAGAAAATTGGAATATTCCTAAAAAAGAAATAAGAGATAAAATTAGGCAGAAAGTCTAGTTTACAGATGGAAAAATAAATAGCAAAGAAAGTAGAAATAGTATAATATCTTAGCATAAGATACAAGTGATTCATTCACGACAGCATTAAATACTTGCTGAGGAGTAGAGCTTGGTCAAGATTTCCACTTTCAAGATCAGAGCTTCCTTTTAATATATACATATAGGGTTTAATCAGCAGCCGAGTAAGCCATTTCACTCCATACAGACCACAGGAACGGATAAAACACATTGTGTACCATAAATTCTGAGGTTTTTTTTTTAACTTGCATCATGAACACCCTAGCATTTCCTTAACAATTGAAGAGAATTAAGTTGAAGCTGTATTGTCCCAAAGATGAGCTTTTTAATCCTCTGCTATCTAAGAATTGAGATGACTCTAGGCAGGTGGCTGATCATATTGTTTTTTTTTTTTTAGAAATTTTTTATTCATTTTGCATACCAGTCACAGATTCCCCTCTCTTCCTTCCCCCTGTCAACTTACCCCCCATTCCTTCCTCCAACAAGGTAAAGCCTTCCATGGGGCGTCAGCAGAGCCTAGTACATTCAGTAGAGGCAGGTCCAACCCCCCTTGCCCACCCCCCATCAAGGCTGTGCAAGGTGTCCCACAATAGTCAGTGGGTCCCGAAAAGCCAGCTCATGCACCAGAGATGGATCCTGAGCCTACAGCTAGGGAGGCACTTAAGCAGATCAAGCTACCTAAGTGTCTAGCTTATGCAGAGGGCCTAGTTCAGTCCCTTGGAGGCTTCACAGCTGTTGGTCTAAAATTCATGAGTTCTCACTAGTTTAGTCTCTGTAGGTTTCCCCATCATGATCTTGATTCCCCTTGTTCATAGAATATAGAATCCCTCTTCTCTCTCTTTGAATGGACTCCTGGAGCTCGGCCTGGTACTTGACTGTGGATCTCTGTATCTTCTTCCATCAGTTACTGAGTGAAGGCTCTATAATGACAGTTAGGGTATTCACCAATCTGATTACTGGGGTAAGCCAGTTCAGGCGCCCTCTCCACTATTGATAGTAGTCTAAGCTGGGATCAAACCTTATATGATTCCGGAAGCATATATTGGAAGCATCAAGTATTATTTGTTAAATTTTTTTTAAAAAATGAATTTTTACACTGTCTCTTAAATTCCAAATACTGACTTTAATTATTTCCTTATAACAATGCTCTTGCTTTATGGTCCAAAAATTTATGTTGAAACACACAAATCTTTTTTTTTTTTTTTTTTTTTAAACCAAGAGTGAGTGTCTAGCCTGGTGATGCTTTGACAGGTTTGAAAATAAAACTGAGAGTTTGTGCCAAGTTCATTGAATTCTAAGAGTAGGGAGGAGTGGAGGGAGAGGGTAGAGGAAAGGAGAGAGGAAGCAAGGGAGGGGGAAGCAGGAAGGGGAGAGAGAGAGAGAGAGAGAGAGAGAGAGAGAGAGAGAGAGAGAGAGCTAATGAAGGAAGAAGGCAAAGGTTAGTTCTTCAGTCCTAATGCAAAAATAGCTAGAAACAGAAAGGAGAAATCACTCTTCTTGCCATATCTAGAATCAGAACTGAAGAGGTGTAATCAATCTTATGACTACACATGGCAAACTCAAAAGATGTCCATCCTTGGAGCTCACCTAAGTCCCAAGGAAGCATGGGATGAAAATGTTCACAGGCCACACATTCAGTCTCATTTCTCCAAAACACTGATCTAAAAAGAGATTTCTGAAAACCCTAGGCTCATTGCCAGGATTTCCTAAAAGCCACAGCTCATAGCAAGCCAGAGTTGCCTTGGGAGACCATAGTACCTGGTGTTCCTGGTGTTTTATTCCTTGTTGGACTTTATTGTGTAGATTAATTGGGTTGCCAAACTGATGCTGAGTCCTGCAACTGAGAGGATTCCTCATGTTGTTATTTAAGGCTGAGCAGGTCACGGTTCAAGTTTTATTTTACATTCAGGGAACACAGTGACTCTGTAGTTTGAGTTTTATTTTCTTTGGCCTCTGTGTTACTTCAGCATGTGAGACATTTTCGTCTTTGTGATCTGTAACAACCCCCGGTCTGGAAAGGAGATGCTCTCCTTAAATAGTATTCCTGCAGAAGACAAGGCAAACAGATACTAAAGTGTGTTTTTCTTTGGTTCTTTGTTTTTCTCTTCATTTGGTTTGTCCTGTTTGACTTTGTTTTTATTTTATCTTAGTTTATCAGTTTTTCTTTTTTAGATGCCTGCGTGCTTGAGAGAGACAGAGACAGAGACAGAAACAGAGATAGAGAGAGGAAATAGATTTGAGTGGGTGGGGAGAATGGGAGGATCTGGGAGGAGTTGGGGGAGGGAGAGCCATAATCAGAATATATTTTATGAAAAACATCTTTTTTCAACAAAAACTAGGGTAGTTTTCTCTGATGATTTTACTTCCACGCTGCGTTGTCTTCTGTGTTGAAGAGGCAGATAAGTGAAAGGAATCAGGGGAAGATCTCCAATACTGCAGAGCATGGAGGCAGTATTTCAGGAGCATAATCTCTGCATTTCAGTCAGAACATGAGGTGTTTGCACAGTTATCGTAGTTAATTTAAATGATTTATTACACTCTATCAGTGAAATATGATACTATTTGGGCTTATAAAGTAATCACTCTTAATTTGAAAGACTGTCTTATGATATAAAGTATCTTAGTCTGACAGTTATTAATGACAAAATTGAGGCACTGGAATTGAAGATCAAGAAATACAAACACATGAAGTTATGGGGAGTTGCTTTCATATATATATATAAAGACTCTGTGTTCCCTTTGAATATTCTTATATATGCTTTTATAGAGTCCCTAAGTTGAGAAAAAATATATAATCACTTACTATGGCCCCATGAAGTAATTTCAAGCCATTCTTAAATTTATCTTATATAATAAATCATTCTAGAAAATTCCATGGGATGATAGAATTCAATGTACGAAAGTGTGAGAGAACCTAATGACATCTACATATTGGACTTTGCTGTATGCATACACAAATAAAAATAATAATCTAATATTTCTTGAAGTAGTTTAAAAGGATTTCTCCAGTCTGCCTTTGCCCATCACATTCCCCCAAAGTTCCTGTGAATATAACTTTCTGTCTCTTTCTAAAATCTGTCAGGATCCTTGAAAGCGGAGACTTGAGTTTGGTTTTGATGGCAAGTTTGCCACAAGTATAGGAACGATGTTTCGGTTAAATGTGTCCTATATGCTGGTCCTCTCTATGTTGAAGCACTTGACATTCCACTAGCAATTGCTGTTGGATTTAAAATATACCCCTAAAAAGGGGCCAATTAAATGGCTCAGCAGGAGAAGGTGCTTGCTACCAAGCCAGACAATCTAGTTTGATCACGGTACCCACGTGATAGAAAGAGAAAAATGACTCCCACAGTTTGTCCTCTGAGCTTCATGGGCATGGGTACACTGACGCACAGCTCCCCAATAAATAGGCAAATGCTAAAAAATTAAATTGCTAAATAAGTGAAACAGGAAAGAGGTAAATTACTAATGTTCTGGTTATCAGATATGTAGTTCAGAGAACAATTAAACTAGTTCGTTATTCTTGTGGTAGCCTCATCTTCCTCTTCCTCCTCCTCTGCCTTCTTGTCTGTCCCCTTCCGATCTTCTTCCTTCACTTCCTTTGAAAAGCCCAAGTCCTTTACAGCCCCAGAAGGCATAGAAGATACATAAATTTTACTTACTATAACTGTCTTTCACTGTCCTGGTCACAATAAATACTGTCATCTGTGGAATGATTTTCTCTCATCCCTGGGATGTCCTGGCCAAAGCAAACTGAACTGGTTGAAGCTGAGAGGACAGAAAGTGTCCTAGGGAAAGTCAAGGATATGTGAGAAAGAACCAGGAAGGCATTTCTTGAAGAGAGGCAAAGATTGACCATTTCATCATGGAAGACTGAAAGAAGTGTTTTCCTGTGAGAGTCATAAATCTTACCAGGTGTGAGAGGCATATTTCTTTTCTTTATTTATTGAAAATAGATGTTTTTCATACAGTGTGTTCTGATTACAGTCCCCCCCCCCACTCTTCCAAGATCCTTCCTACTTCCCCACTCACATAAATCCACAACCTGTTTTTCTTTCTTTTTTTTCTTCTCATTAGAAAACAAACAGGCATCTTGGAAGACGAAGATAAGATAAGATCGGATAAGATAAATATGAATAGGACAAAACAGACAAATGAACAGAAAACAAAAAGAACCAGTGAAAAAGCACAAGAAACATATAGATGTAGAGACACGTACATTCAGAGAAATCCCATAAATACACAAAATCAGAAAACATAATTTTTTAACGAAAGACCTGTAGGGAAAGAATTCTAAAAATACTATTTAGTTCATTTCGTGTTAGCCATCTAATGTTGAGCAGGACACCTGTCCTTAAGCATTGTTTGTGTCCCCAAATGAGACTGTTGGAGACAACCATTTTTTTTTTCCTTTGCAAGAAGTTATCAGTCAGAGTTCCTATATGTTCTAGGTTAGGAATGGTGGTTTATGTCCACTTCCCCTCACAATGCTGGGACCCCATCTGACTTTTACCTGTGCAAGTCCTGTGTATGCCGCCATAGTCTCTGGGTTCATTTGTTATGATATGTGTGTAGTAGGCCTTGTTTCTTTGGTGTCTTCCAACCCCTACTGGCTCTTAGAATCACCCTGTTTCCTCTTCAATAGGGTTCCCTGAGCCCTGAGGGGAGAGATTTGATCGAGACATCCCGTTTAGGGCTGAGTATTCCAAGATCTTTCACTTTCTACACACTGTCCATTTGTGGGTTTCTTGATGTGTTCCCATCTATGGCAGGAGGAAGTTTCTCTGATAATGGCTGAGCAAAAACTGATCAATGAATATAACAGAATATTTTGAGGAGTCATTTTTATTGCTTTATTCCTTCAGCAGAACAGTAGAATTTGATTTTCCCATACCTCCCTGACCTATCTATGTAGTCTGAGGATCTTGGCACCTGAGCAATATTGGGCATGGGTTCCATCTCATGGAGTGGGCCTTGAATCCAACCAGATAGTGCTTGGTTAGTCCCACAAGTTTTGCACCAGGATTTCACAGGCGTATCTTGCAGGCAGATCGCCATTGCAGATCACAGGGTTTGTGTCTAGGTTGGTGTTTACCCTTCCCCTCTGATAGCATGCAGAGGAACTTCTGGCACCAGAACACTAGCCAGTAGGGATGAAGGCTCTAAGTAGGTACCAGCTTGACTTCTCCATGGTCAATGAGTTGTATAGGTGTTGTCCTCAGCAAGAGGGCCTTCTCATCAGTTTGTGGAGAGCAACCAATAGCTTTGGCAGTAGCTCATGTGCTCCATGGGATTTGATTAGATGGACCCGTTCCTGGCACTGGAAGTCTCATTTGGTGGTGAGAGATATCTAGTTGTGGATTTGCCTCCTCTGCTGTTTAGTGATTCCATTCAGATGTTCTTCATATATGTATATGTTTTAAGAAGCTTCTACTCTAGTGGGTTTCTAGAGACCCCTCAAATGGTCCTTAGTTTTAGCTGTCCCACCCTGTATTTCTTCCCTTGCCCTCTTCTTCCCCTCCCCATTTGATCCTTCCCTTCTAGGCACCTCCCTCTAATCCCTCATCCGTTCATAAGTCCTGTTTCCTCTTCCTATCACGATATTCCCCTCTCCTCTAGCCTCTTATACCTAACCTCTGCTGTTATAAGGCTTATAACCTGCTTATCAAAGACAACATCTCACATCTGCATATAAGCAAATACATACCATATTTGCTCTTTGGGTCTGAGTTACTTAGCTCAGGTTGATTTTTTTTTTTAGCTCCAATTACCTGTCAATTTCATGATTTAGCCTTTTTAAAACAGTTGAGTAATATTGCATTTGGTAGTATACCACATTTTCTTTATCCATTCATTCGTTGACAGGCATCTGTGAACAGAGCAGCAAGAAGCATGGTTGTTCAAGTATCTTTGTAATAGGATCTGGAGTTATTTGGGTATATGCCCAAGAATGGCATAGCTGATCTCCTCCTTTTATCTTGTATCATCCAACCACCCTGGGCTGGGGACACTTCTCTTCAGTTTATTTCAAGGTGACATATTTGAAAGTGACTTGGGAATCATACTAAAGTGCAGAATCTAATTTAGACAAAAAGCACTGAGATTTTGTATTTTTAGAACATTCTGTGGTGATTCAGCTTCTGTCATCCAAGAACCAATCTTTTAAGGAACAAAGCTATGATATTTATAAGACCATTGGCAAATGCAAGAATGTTAGTGGGTCCTAATAAGAAATGTAAGATGTGGTAAAGCCATTTTGAAGTTAGTTCCACACATGGGAAGGAAAATAAGGATTCTAACTGTAGTACCATGATCAACTCCAGCCACAGTTGTATTTATTGGAGAATATATACTCAACCCAAGATCAAAAGTTATATGGAAATAATCCATGCTATTCTGATAGCCATCTTCCCTTATATATCAATATTCTTATGAATTATTCAGGTTATTTGTTATAATAGTTGTGGGCTGATTATTCATGTGGATCATTTAGATGATACCTAATTTTCAAATGGCAATTGCTGGTTCCTATTGCTCTAGAACATTCAAGTCAGTGAAGGAATTCATTACTGAGTACCTAGTCTGGACTGTAGACTAGGTTAGGCATTTGGGAAACGATAAATAATTGAAGTCTTCAGAGACACAGGATTCACATATAGTCAGTTAGCATAATAAGGCAGTTAACACTCAGTGGCTTAAAACTATGAATGATTGTTCAGTTGTAGTAGTCTACACTGAATTTGACTAATATTGGTTCCAGCTATGTCCCTATATATCAATAGTTAGGCTTCTGCAGATGTCTAGATTTATCCTGAAGTAGTGGGGACGAAAGAACTAATTATTTCTCATCATTTTGTAAAGAATAGGCTATGGCCAAAAACACGAAAGCATAGCCAGGTTTCTGGAGAGAGGGTTAAGTGGGAAGGTTTCTTGAACCATGGGTTCTAAAATGACTAACATTCTCTTCATACAAAACACTTCTCTTCATTCTAAAACAAATCATTGTGTTAGCTCAGATTCAGGTAATAAAGAAATGGACCCACTTCTAGACAGAAATATCCATGAAGCTACAAATGAAGCAGAAGAGTACATATTTTGGATGACTGCAATGTCTGTTCAAAGTTATTATTTTAAGGTTAAATTAGACAAACTCTTTCTGGATTTCCAGAATACATGAACTGATTTGAGATGTTTTAATATGACAAGAAATGACTTCAAAGATAAGTTTAAACACTATTGCAAATATGGTGTTGCATAACTTCAAGCCACATTATTTTCTTTCTTGTGGCAGCCAAGGCCTGCTTGAAACTAACAGCACAGACTTCTGTCTTCTGAGGCAATGAAACAGATGTAATAGATAATATAAAAATACTGAGGAATGCATGTACTTCCCAGAGATTCCTATCATATTGCTATGGTTTTATTTCCCAGAGGGAGAAATAAAACACAGTGGTCTATTGAAGTCCATATATTTCTACTCTGTCTTTCTCTAGAGCCTGGAGGGGTCATTACTTGTGAAACAATATTAAAATGACTTCTTAAAGTAGGTTGATGTAAAGTTTTATATCTGCCTGAGAGGACATCATTAACAGAATCTGCATCTCGCTATGGTGCTGGCTTTACAGCCAGGCTGGCAGATCTCAGTTGAGAGCAATTACAGATGTTAGCTCAAGAAAGTGTTTGCCTACCCTGGAGTTGCCCATCAGGAGACATCTTACAGGGACATCTTTTTGCCAACTATAGGTTGATTTTCCCATATAGATTACACTTGTCAATCATTTTTCATTATTTATCAGTTAAGCTAGCATAAGAATATGAAAATGTTTTATACTCTAAACCTTATTTGGAAAGACTTGTGCTGGATTTGATGCTGTATGTGACTTTCACATTTTTTTTTCCTTTTTTAAAATTGTCCTGGAGACAACATGAAGCCAATTAATGTGTCTCCGTTTATTATGAACTCTACACAACCTGATAACCAAGTGAGAAAAATGAATCATATACTGACAATCATCACCTTGCTCTCCGTACATAATCACATCCCCCTAAATTTCCAAAAGTTTCAACATCTTCTTAATCCAATACTTGAAATAGTTGTAAAACTCCATTCAGTCTTCCTCATTGTTTTTGTGTGTGCATGTAAAAACGTTTCTTTATTATGGGTAATTGGATCAACAAAGTTAACTGGCATAAATACATTCAACTCAGTCAAAATCAAATTATTCTTATTTTGGGGTGTCAATCAATATTAGAATGCTTCTATATGAAAATGAGTGTAATACTGATGTTCTAGACACTGAGGTAGAAGGAGGGAAAGCTATCTCACTAACTTGAAAAGCACTTTAGTCAGTCCTCGATTATCTAATATGGGTGTTTAAAACTATGCACTCAATCAGTTGCAGAACTAGACCCTGGAGGTGTTTACTCACCACATAGATTTTAAATCAACACCACTTTTATCTGATTGTATTTAAAAAAAACGAAAAGTAAAGTGATTTTGATATTATAAAATTATACAAACAGAAATGTACAATACATATTTAGCGAGGATTGTGACTTTTTGTGTGTGCATGTATGCATGTATGTATGCATCCACAGGCTTATATGCTCAGGCACACATGCATGTGTGTGTGTGTGTGTGTGTGTGTGTGTGTGTGTGTGTGTGTGTGTTTGTGCACGTGTGCATTTATAGACAAGGCCTGGATTTGAGCATGCTATCCTCCTGAGTCCTTGTATTATAAATGTGCACCACTGTTTATGGCTAAGTAATTGTAATGTTTCGTTATTTAGTGACTGTATGTCTCAATAAGACATCCATATTGACAAAGACTAGCTATAACTGTAGTTTCAAAACAAAATACTTTTTAAGAAGTTAAAGTAAACCACTGTATAAGAAAACTAACTCTGCTTCTAATATTTTTTTCTCAGTGTGGTGATTATTTTGTATTTATATTTCAGTTTTAAGTCATCTGTTTTGAGGCTGACGCAAAATGATACAAACTGCATACATGTACAGGGTGCCCTGTAATTATTCAATGCATGTGTACCATATAATGTTTAAAGCAGGACAAACCTTTATCTCCTCAAATAGGTTTCAATTCTTTATAGATAAACCTGTAAGAATCCTTTCTTCTGGCCTTTTGAAATATATTATTATCATCCACAGTCGCCCTGCCATGCAACAGCACACCAGAGTTTCTGATTCACATCTGCCTATATAGCATAGTATCTGCTGTCAGTGATCATGAGCATCTTAGGGATTGGAGCAAGTTTGTTACCAATATCAAAATTTTTAACTCTTTTTAAAAATTAATTAATTAATTAATTTCATATCCAGGCTTCAGTTTCCCCTCCCTCCATTCCTCCTTGTCCCTCTGCCCTCTGTTCCCATCCCTCCCAATCCACTCCTCCTCCATTTCTTTTCAGGAAAGGGCAGGTCTCCCATGAATATCAACAAAACATGGCATATCAAGTTGCAGTAAGAATAAGCATCTCCCCATGTATGAAGCCTGGGCAAGGTGTTCCAGTATGAAGAGTAGGGTCTGAAAAGCCATTAAAAGAGTCAGAGACAGCCCTTGTTCCCACTGTTAGGAGTCCTACAGGAGGACCAAGCTACTCAACTGTAACATATATGCAGAGGGCACAGGTCACTCCCATGCAAGCTCCCTAGTTGCCTGTTCAGTCTCTCTGAGCCCCTATGAGCCCAGGTTAGTTCAATCTGTGAGGGTTTTTTTTTGTGGTGCCCTTGACCCCTCTGAATTCTGCAATCCTTTCTTCACCTCTTCTGCAGGATTCCCTGAACTCTGCATAATATTTGGCTGTGGGTCTGCATCTGTTTCCATCAGTTGCTGGATGAAGCCTCTCTGACAATAATTGGGCTAGGTACCAATCTGGTCACAGGAGATGGCCAGTAGCTAGGGTCATCCTTGTAGATTCCTGGGAGATTTCCTTGTGCCAGATTATTGGCTGACCCTGAAATGCTCCCCCCCCACATTTCTAGTAGTCTCTTTCAGTATTCTCCCCCTTCACCCACCCCCAAACTGATCGCTGTTGTCCCCATCCCCACCCGTCCTCAGTCCACTCACTAAATCTCAATTATTTCCCCTTCCCAGGGAGATCCATGTGTCCCCTCATGAACCCTCCTTGTTAACTAGTCTCTCTGGGTCTGTGGATTGTAGCCTAGTTACCCTTTATCTTACAACTAATATCCACTTTCGAGGGAGTAAATGCCATGTTGGTCTTTCTTGGTCTGGGTTACCTACTCAGGATTATTTTTTTTCTAGCCCCATTTGCCTTCAAATTTCCTGGTGTCCCTGTTTTAAACAGATGAGTAATATGCCGTCCTGTATATGTACCACATTTTCTTAATCCGTTCCTCAGTTGAGGGACATCTTGGTTATTTCCCAGACTCTGCTATTCGCATTGGCACAGGGGACAACTTCCTGAACAGAACACTAATAGCACAGGCACTAAGATAGAAAATTAATAAATGGGACACCATGAAATTGAAAGGCTTCTGTAAGGCAAAGGGCACTGGTAAAACAGCAGCCTACAGAATGAGAAAAGATCTTCACCAACTCCACATCTGGAAGGGAGCTGATTTCCAAAATATATAAAGAACTAAAGAAACTATATATCAACAAACCAAATATTCCAATTAAAAAAATGAGTGCAGATCTAAAGAGAGAATTCTCAACAGAAGAATCTCAAATGACTGAGAAACACTTAAGGAGGCATTCAACACCCTTAGCCATCAGGGAAATGCAAAGTAAAAGGACTGTGAGATTCCATCTTATGCCTGTCAGATATGCTAAAATCAAAAAAATGTCCTCTCATGCTGGAGAGGATGTAGAGCAAAGAAAACGCTCTTCCATTGCTGGTGGGAGTGCAAACTTGTACAGCTACTTTATAAGTCAGGGTGGCCGTTTCTCAGTAAACTGGGAATCAATCTACCACAAGATCCAACTATACTACTTCTGGGAGTATACCCAAAGGATGCTGAATCCTACCAGAACAACTATGTTCATAGCAGATTTATTTGTAATAGCCAGAAATTTTAACTCTTAAACAACAGAATATAGCATAAATAATGATTATTTAGAAATCAACAAGAGAATTGACTAGACAGCTAGCTTCAAGTCTCGGCGTCCCTGTTGAAAGTAAAGATGGCAGTGTTTGCTTCATGACACTACTGTGAGAAATCAAAAAAAAAAAAATGATGTTATTAGGTACCCGTAACAGAAGAAGTTAGGCATAATCCATGGTATGATCTGAGGTAGGGTATTCTGCCGCCCATTTGTTGAATGCTTGGTTAGCAGCCTGTGATGCTCCTGAACAACAGTAGAATCTGCAAGAGTTAGAGCCTAGTGGAAAGTTGCTAGGTCATTGGGGATATGTCCCTGAAGTAGATGTTGTAATCTGTTTTCTTTTTCCAACCATTATGAGGTAGCAAGCTGCTCAACAACCCCTTTCTACGAACATATACCGCTTTGCCACTTGCCCAAGATATCAGGGCCATCCAGTTACAGTTGAAACCTCTGAAATTGTGAGCTCAAATAACTTTTAAACCTTTTAGATTTTCAGATATTTTGTTACAACATTGGGAAGATGACTAGTATAACCAGATGGACTAGATTTTACTCTTTGTTATAATGTTTATATGCATCATGTGCATGTATGTCCTGCAGCAACACCTTATTTTACAGACACCATATGAGGCCCTTGGATTATATCAATGTCATTAGTGGGCTGAGTGAATGCTGAGACAAAATACGTGAACAAATACGACTGTGGTATCAAGCGTGGGATAAAGTTATCCATCAAGAAACAATATGACATGGGTATTTGAAGCAGTTAGTGTATACATATCACATATCATTAAAGGTAGGGTGTAGGGTTTCTTGAGTGGATCAATAAAGGCATCTGAGGTTGCCTTTGAAATAATGCCTGACCCATCAGTAGAGGAGTTCTGTTCAGTAGGAACAGTATAACTACAAACAAAATGATGTTCGAAGTTCAGGGGCTCATAAGTGTGCTAAATTTTACTGCTATGAGAAGACAAGGAAAAGGTTATAGTGTTGGCAAAAAAAAAATGCTGATGTCAAGTGGTTTATTTGTAAAGGAAAACTTTAAATAGATTGGTAAAGGTGGTTGACATTTTCCTCGAAGGACAAGCATAGTGCCTTTTTTGCTGGTATTGACTTCTCTCACATGTTCAGACTCTTCTCTGGTCCCTCTCTTTCACATAGACCATGCTGACCACAGCCCAGGCCTCCCTTTGAGTGACCTTTGTCCTGTCTCTAGGCAGCCTCCTATTTCAGTTTACAAGCTTGTTCTAAATGTACAGAACCGGCCTGAGAGAGAAAGATCAAATAGTTCTCTTGGTCTCTGAATGAGTCAGGCCCAGCTGGTCATCTTCTTTCTTAAATATAGTCTCAGTG
Organism: Peromyscus attwateri; assembly: GCA_902168425.1. Lineage (NCBI taxonomy): Eukaryota > Metazoa > Chordata > Mammalia > Rodentia > Cricetidae > Peromyscus > Peromyscus attwateri. The sequence goes on from CABHPP010143483.1 coordinate 23,773, forward strand.
AAACCCATTGATTCAGTGGATGGTAGGACAGAGATTTGTGAAAGGAACCCTGGAGCACGCAGTTCCCACAGGAGATGAAGGGAGGGCCTGGGAAGGTATATTTGGAGAAATCAAAGCAGAGTGTTTTGATGTAGTTCTGGTCTTGTTTTGCTCCCTGTAAGTGAATTACATGATATTTTGCCAGATTCAAATTCCTCCAGTCAGATTTCTGCTTAAACACTGTGTGTATGTGTAAATAGTACTATTATGTAGCAACAACAACAACAACAACAAAACAGGAAACACTGGCTATCCCATTTGGGCATAAAAAACCTAATGTGTCACTCTTTGCCCATGAGGAGCAGGTTACAGAGGGTAGATAGAGAACACTAAGGGTACACACCAGTCACCTGTTACTGTAGACTCCACAATGTAGAAGATCTCATCCTGTTTGTCAGAGAAAAACATCTGGGGCCCTTTGGCTCAAGGAGTTAGGTCCTCACAGCCTGATGGTGTTGGTGAACTTCAAATCTTTATCTAACTGCAAAGTCCAGCTAAGTATGTGTTCTTCATCCAGAGTTTATGTTTTGAATACCACAGAATGTAAATATTTATTAGGAAATTATTGCTAACATTAAATTATTTTTTAAATTATACGAATGGGTGCTTTGCCTGCATGTATGTCTGTATGCCACATTCCTCCAGTGACCACAGAGACCAGAAGAGGGTGTCCGATCCCCTGGAACTCGAGTTAAAACTGTTATGAGTCACCATGTGGGTGCTTGGACTCAAATCTGTGTCCATGCACCCACATGGTGAGTGTGGTTCCGGAAGAGCAGCCAATGTTCTTAACTGTTGAGCATGTCTCCAGATCCACACATTAAATTCTTAGTAGAAGCAGTCAAACAAAAATTTTTCTTGCATCATGTGCTATTCTAGGTAAGAGAGTATAACAAGGAAGGAAGTTAACACTCAGTAAGCTAACACGATGACATAAAGAGCTTGTATGCCTGCAATAAATGTGAACAAGAAATCGAGAAAATAATTCAAGAGGATCACAGTGTATGTAGGGGTTGGCTGATGTTGGGCACTTTTGTGCGGGTGTTGTGATAGATTCTTAATGCAGGCTGGACATGGAGGACACAGAGATTGCTAATGACTTCTCAGAGACAGAGAGATAGCTTGGTCTATGTCACTTCTTCTGTGAAAAAGTGAGGAACTGAGGTTGATCCCCAGAATCTGTGTAAAAAAGGCTGAATGTGGTTTCTAAATCTCAGTGGTAGGAATTCGGAGAAAGAGGGGGCCTGGAGCTCACTGGCTAGCCAACCTAACTTACCTACTTGGAGAGTGCCAGCCCAGTAAGGGGCTTTTTCTCAATAAGCCAAACAATTGGCACCTGAGGAAAGGCATCCAAAGCTGGTCTCTCCCCTTCACATGCACAGGTGCACACGTGCATAGGCACCTGTACATATGTGAACCCACTTGAACATGCATGAGCACCCTCACAAATGCATTCATGTATAAGACATAATTTCCTAATGTCAAATATTTAGATGTTAAAAAATGAATGAAACTTACCAGGACGTAAATGTCCTGGAATTCCAAGCTAAACCCACCAGTTTGTGTGAGCAATGAATTTGTGAGAGCAAACGGCACCTTCAGAGGATTACAAATTAGTTCCTTGGTGCTGGGATAAGTCAGGGAAGGAGACAGAGCAATAACTCAAATAGTGAAGTAGACTGTAAAACTCACAGGTGGATTAATTTCTTGCCTACGTAAGAGTGAGTACCTCTCAAGTGATAGTTTGTATAATGTATTGTACTTGGAAAATGAATAAAGGTGAAGCTTCCTCCACCATATCCAGTGTTTCACACCCAGTGTTACAAGGATAATGGCTGTCTCCACTTTGTCTGCAACACTTTGAGAAATTCTGTGCTGAAGGATGGCAAATTATTAAAGCTGGTATGAGAAAAACATGACTGGGCTTTCATATTCTGAAGATGAACACCGGAAGATGTATAGATGATATACTGGGGCACAGTGATCAATTTGGTAAGAGAATTGTGGCACTCTTGTCAGAGGGAAATAATGAAGGCTTTTTCTAGAGTGGTGGTGGAAGTGAACAGAAAGTAGGAAATGAGTATTTAAAAGATTTAAGACCTAGAGGTCTTAAGATTCAGATGTCAGGGCTTAGGATCATAATTTATATTCATATGTAAGAAAGCTGGAGGTATACATCTGTTTGCTGTGATCTTATTTAGGAAACTGGAAGGAGGTTTATTATCAGCAAGAAGATGAGTTAAGATTTATTTACTTGTTACTTTTTTTTATTCACTCATTATTTTTATGCGACTTATGCTGACCTTGAACTTTCTATGTGCCAAGGGGAGTCTTGAACTTCTGATCCTCTTGTCTGCATCACTCCGATGACAATGATGTGCCACCATGTCCTGCTTTGTGTGATGCTGGAGATTTAGCCCACAGCTTTGTGCGTGCTGAGCAAGCCCTCCACCAGCTGAGGCACATCCTTAGCTTATTTATACAGGAAGTTTCTCTTCACCTTAGCACCGAGGCATGCCCAAATATAGCATTTTGGAAATTATCAACACATATGTTTTTTATAAAGGTCAAGAGGAAGTGTAAGAGAATCTAAACATTCAAAGAGAAGAGAATTCCAAGAGATAAGTGCAAGATTGTGATAAGCAGTCCAAGTGATGGAATTGTATAGTGTGAAATTAGCAATTTCAAGGTCATGGTGAACTTAGTAAGGAAGGATAATAACCTACCCTTGAAGAGTTGACATTGAAGGGGAAGATGAAGAGTAGCAACAAACACAAGATGTTCATGATTATGACAGAGGGCTCTTCATACACATGTTCTTTTTGCACTTCTGATTGGACCAGAATCGCATTCATATGCCAGTGGTTTGGAGGTCATTTGGCAAATTCATGTGAAATCAAATTTCCATCATTTTAAGCAGTGATTCTAGGAGAGGATAGAGGCAAGAGAGTAATCCTGTATAAAGCTATCAATAAACACATTCAGTAAAAGTTGGAAATTTGTTCTTTTATTGTATATAATAAAACTGAAACATTCAACTACAATGACAAATATTAGCAATGTGAAGAAAATAAAACTAGAAAGATGGAAGTCATGATGAATAGAATAATTACAATCATATAACACATTGATAAAACAAAAACAGTTTGACATGTTCTAAAAGAAAGAATAAATCAGTATACTGATCAGACTATATGACTTAATCGACCCAAACAGAGTCTACATAGCTTTCCCCTAAATTACAATGATTTCTTCTATTGTTCTTGCTTTGAAACAGCCCATTCTGAGTAAGTTAGTCTTATATAAAATATTAATAATTAAAGCTTCCTTGTTTAGAGTCAAAGGAATCACATATTGTCAAGTATTTGGGATACAGAAGTAAATAACTCACTATGCCTACCAAAGAACATCATCCTTTCAACAAAACCCATGTATAGCACTTGATTTTTGTACAAGGAGTTAACTATGATTTCTGTCAGCCATCTCTTCCAAAATGGAATATTAGCATTCTAGGCACACATGTTCAGAATATACAGCAGATAAAAATCTCAGATCTGGAGGAGGTATAATAATGATTGCAATGATAGCAGACCTTGGATTAGATTTCAAAGCATATATGAGATATAATTTGGCAGAAAGAAGAAAACATTATACATAGGAAATAAAACTAATAAAATTGTCGGTAAGGATACCTATAGCATGTGAGAACAAAACAGCAGGTGTTCGGATGGAGAATTAATGGAGCAATGTCTCATATAGAAAACAGCGTAGACTTAAGCTCAGAAGGGATTTTCCTTTGCTTTGGTTGACAACATACTCCTGCCCAAGAAAGTCTGCTTAGAAAATTATAATGTGGAAATTTTCTTGCACTGTTGCCTTGAATAAACCCATGCTGGAAAAATCTCATGCCAAAGGCAATATACTTTGATACAAATAAACACTGCCCAAGACTTCTGGAATAGAGCAAGAGGCAACTCTGTATTTGTCCCGTTTCCTTTGGTTTTGTATCATTGTACAAATATAATGTGGGGATATTAGAGCAATCACTCACAGCATCAATTTTCTATAGAACAATTTGTTACTATTTTCCAAGACACGAAAACATTTTAAAATCCCTTTTGAATATTTTTAGTCTTAATTTTTTTCATACCATATATTTTGATCATATTATTTCCCCTCTAACTCCTTACTAATCTTCCCCATTCCCTAATAGAAAAACAACAAAAATAACCAAACCAAACAAAAATTGCGCACACACACACACACACACACACACACACACACACTACCACCACCATCACAACCACCATCAAAAATCAAACTAAACCTAATCAGCATGGGGTTCAATTGTATTGGCCAACTAACCCTTGCACAAGGGGCCTGCCCTGGAGTGTGGTTGATACACCTGGTGACAACTTACTGAAGAAAAATGATTTTCCCTTTCCCAGCAGGTATCAATTACAATCTTGTTTAGGGATGGGAATTTGTGTCCATGTCCTCTTCTCAGTGATGAGATTTTGTCTGGTTGGAACACGTGTAGTTCTTATGTATGTCATCACAGTCTCTGTGAGTTCATATGTGTAGCGCTCCTATTTCCTTAGAGTCAGTCATACGTCACTTCTTCCTCTTACAATCTTTCTGCCTCCTCTTCTGCGTTGAACTCTGAGCCTTGAGGAGAGTGGCTTCGTGAAAGAATTACATTTTTTTCCTGAGTACCTCAAAGCTTCTCACTTTCTTCACATTGTCCAGTTATGAGTTTATGTGTTAATTACCACCTACAACAAGAAGGAGCTTCTCCGTTGGGAGCTCAGTGATGCTTTGCTCTATGTGGACAACAGTGTGTCCTTAGGAGTAATTTTACTGCTATATTCCTTAAGCAGAATAATGGCAGTAAATTTTCCCCTGGAGTCCATTACCTATCTCATCTCAGGCTCTTGGTCACATCAGCAGGGTCATGTATAGCATCAATCTCATGTCATGGACATTATATCTAATAAAACAGTGATTGATTACACCTATATCCTATCTATATTACAACACTACACCCTATAGGCCAGTCATTGATACAGGTTGTTGGATTTGTAGCTAGGTGAAATTAATGATTAATTCTCTCCTCTGGTAGCACACAAAGTGCCTTCCAGGGCCGTGAACATGAGTAAGTAGGGGTAAGCTTTCTAGGTGGGCACCAAAAGAATTTCTCCATGTTCCGTTATATGAATACGTTTTCTTTTCGGTCTGGGTTACCTCATTCAGAGTTATTGTTTGTAGCTATATCTGTTTAGATGATACTTTCATCTCTCTTAGCAGCTGAATGACATGCCATTGTTTAAATATACCATCTTTCATTTTATTATCTATTCCCCAGTTGATGGCCATTTAGGTTATTTTCAGTTTGTGGCTAGAGCAGATAGAGCAGAAATGAACACAGAAAAGCAACTATCTCAGGAGTAAGATGGAGCATTCTTTGGGTATACTCCCAAGAGTAGAATAGCTTGATCTTGTGGTCAACCAATATTCAATTTGTTGAAAAACCTCCATATTGAAAACTTTTTTCTTTTTTTAAGGTATTGAAGTCGGGAATTAAAGTGTACATCAGAAGACAGAAAGAACTCCCATGCAATAGACAATTAGAATTAATTTTGTGAAAGTGGCCATGGATTCAATGCAATGTCCATCAAAATTCCAATACAATTCTTCACAGAAATGAAAAGAAATAAACTTAAACATCATATGGAAACAAAAAATTCTGTAAACTTAAGGTAACACTAAAGAGAAAAATAACTTCTGGAGGTATCACTATCCCAGATTTCAAGTTGTACTACAGAGCTATAGTAATAAAAAGAAAATCTTGGTATTGGCATTAAAACAGACATGTCAATCAATGGAATAGAAGTGAGGACTCAGACCTAACTACAAACACCTATGTACATTCAATCTTTTTTTTTGTTTTGTTTTGTTTTTTTGTTTTTCGAGACAGGGTTTCTCTGTGTAGCTTTGCGCCTTTCCTGGAGCTCACTTGGTAGCCCAGGCTGGCCTCGAACTCACAGAGATCCGCCTGCCTCTGCCTCCCGAGTGCTGGGATTAAAGGCGTGCGCCACCAACGCCCGGCTACATTCAATCTTTGACAAAGAAGCAAAATTTGCACACTGGAGAAAATTACATTACTCCTGAGATTGTCATTTCTTTATGCTCATTTCTGCTCTGTGTGTAATAGACATAAATTGGAAAAAAAGAATCTTCAATAAATGGTGCTAGACAAACTAGATAGTTGCATGTAGATGAGTGAAAATAGAACAATATCTATAACCCTGCACAAAACTTTACAACCTAAGACCAGACAACCTAAACCCGATAGAGAAGAAGGTAGGGAATGTTTGAACTTATTGGCACAGGAATGGAATTTCTGAACAGAACACGGAAAGCATAGACATTAAGAATGATAAATGAATGGGTTCTCAGGGAACTAAAATGCTTCTGTGCAGCAAAGGACATCATCATTCCAGCATAGAGGCAGCCTATGAAATGTTAAAAATTCTCTACTAGTTATATATCTGATAGAGTTTAATATCTAGAATGTACAAAGAATGAAAAACAAAACAAAATCAAGAAAAAAAATTGAACCTAAGAAAACAAATAACCCAATTAAAAAATGGGGTATAGAACTTAAACTGAGAGTTCTCAAAAGATGAAACACAGCACTTACAAAAACTTAAGAAATGTTCATCATCTTTATCCAACATGGAAAGACAAATTAGAACTACTTTGAGATTTCATATCACCTAATCAAAGTGGCCAAGTTCAACAAAACAAATGATTGCACACACTGGTGAGGATGTGGGGAAAGGGAACACTTATTCATTGCTGGTGGGACTGGAAATGGGTTCAGCTATCAATGAAATCAGTATGGGCCCTCAAAACCTGAAAACAAGTCTACCACAAGAACCAGCTATACCACTATTGGGTATATACCCGAAGAACTCTACATCTTACTACAATGACACTTGCTTGTCCATGTTTATTGCTGCTGTATTCATAATAGCCAGAAATTGAAAACAGTCCAGCTGTCCATCAACTGATGAATAGATAGTGAAAATTTACACAATGGAATGAATATACCTCAGCTGCTAAGAAAGGTGAAATTAGCAAGTAAAAGGATGTAGCTAAAAACAATCGTCCTGTGTGAAGTAACCCAAACCCAGAAAGACAGATATTGCATTTTACTCTTATATGTGGATGTTAGCATTTGAGCTTTAGATATGTGTATTTCATTCAGAATACTCACCGCAGATAGGTAGCTAGTAGGAGACCAGGAGGAGAAGGGGATCTTCTAAGAAAGGGAAATAAGATTGTAACTGAAAGCTTTCCTCTGCCCACCTGACTCCTGCGTCCTCACGGTCCTACAGCTGCTCAGACCCAAATGACACACAGAGGCTTATATTAATTACGAACTGTATGGCCTATAGTCTCAGGCTTCTCGCTAGCTAGATCTTACATCTTAAATTAACCCATTTCTATAAATCTATATATACCTTGCCACATGGCTCGTGGCTTACCTGTATCTTTACATCTTGCTTCTCATGGAGGCGGCTGGCAGCATCTCCTCTGTTCTCCTTTCTCCTTCCTCCTCTCTAGTTAGAATGTCCTGCCTAACCCTATTCTGTCTCACTATTGGCCAAACAGCTTTATTTATCAACCGATCAGAGCAACATATTTTCACAGCACACAGAAAGACACTTCTATAATAAGATAGAGCTTAGAATTTATTTTTAAAGTGTGTGTGTATGTGTGTGTGTGTGTGTGTGTGTGTGTGTGTGTGTGTGTGTGTCACAATCATGCAGGTGCCCACAGAGGCCTAAAGAAGGCTTTGGATCTGTTGGAACTGGAGTTACAGAAGGCTGTAATCCCCCTGTGGTGGGTACTGTGAACTAAACATGGGTCCTCTGAAAGAGCAATGAAGTTCCTTAGCTGTGAGCCATCTAGAAAGTTCTAGAAAAATGTTCTTTTTAATTTTTTTAAAAATATGAAATGTGAGTGTGCGCCTGTGCACGTGTTTGTGTGCATGCATATGTGACCTGAACATGGTATTCAGGTTCGGGTCATAGAATAGTTTTCTAGTTTGCTAGCTGTAATATCTGAAGCAAATTTTTTTTTGTATAGTATACTTCCTTTTAAATGCATATATAGCCATAACTCTGAAATTTTAAAACATCTTGGCAGAAGGATGGTTATTCTTCTCAGGGGTGATACCCACAGTTACCTTGAAGAGCCATTAATCCTGTCAGCAGACCACTAAGACAAAGAAGAGTGAGTAGAAACAGTTACAAAAGTCAATATCTCAACGTGATCTATTTTCTCCAGCCACAGACACAGTTGCCACTGAATAAACCTGGCCTCTCCATTATGAATTACTTTTACCATTTTTCCATGGCCATCATTATTTTTAAACTATCTTTTCAACAGAATCATAAAAGTAGTACAAAATGAAGTACCATGGGATGCTTTGATACATGTGTTCATTTCATAATATTCAGACCCAGATTAACTATTTTCTCAAACACCTATCCTTTCTCTTTGATAAGCACCTGCAAAATCATATAAGTCATTTTAAAATATATAGTACCTTATTGTTATCTGTAATCACCCTATCATGTAAGAGAACACAGGAGCCTATGCCGTTTAAAATACAATCTACACGCATAAATCACACTTTCCTCACTCCTCATATGTTTCTACGTAGCCTGGGTAATCACTGTTCTATGAAATCAACTTATTTAAATCACATTTGGATGACACATGTGGATCTTTCCTCCCTGTCTGACCTGCTCTGTACAACACAGCGTCATCTAGCTCTACTTGTATTAGTGCAAATAAGAGTGTGTGATCCTTTCTATGACCAGTGTTCTGCTACGGAAACACTCCATATCTCCTTATTGACCTACTGATGGACACAAGACTTTTTTTGTGTATTTTGCATTTTGGCTATTGTACATGGTGCTGCAGTAACATGAAGTGTAGATATCTCTTCAGCATGCTGTTTGTATTTGCTTTGGATGTGTATTCAAGGAGATTGGTGAGTTCTATGGTAATTAGATTTTTAAACATTCGAGGAACTCCAGATTGTTTCCATAATAGCTCATAATTTACACTCCCACTGACAGTGTGTAAAGGTTTCCTTTGCTTTGCCTTCTTGCCACAACTTGCAATTATTTTTTGCCTTTTCTATACTGGTCCTTCTTCCTGTAGGCAAGCATGTCTTGTTGGGGCTTTGAATTCTATTTCCTTGATGAATAGTGCATTTGAGTATCTTTTCATATACCTGTTGTACAATTGTATTCTTTCAGAAACCCATCTAAGTAGGTGAGATGACAATAGCCCAAAGTGTCTTTGTTTGTTTGTTTGTTTGTTTACTCAGCTGTGGAGTTCCCTTATACGCTCTGTATGCTAATCCCCTATCAAATGTATAGCTGGCAATATTTGCCTTCCCAGTCTCTAAGTCATTCCTTCACTGTGTTGGTTGTTTCCTTTGCTTTGCAGGAGCTTTGCAGTTTGGTATAATCCTCTTTGTCCATTCTGGATTTTGAGTTTTGTGCTTCTGAGGGTCTTAGCCCAGAAACTGTCTGCCATCTCTGTGTATTTCTCTCACATTTTCTTTTTCTATTTTCAAAATCAAGTGTAGCACTTACATTTTCAATCTACTTTTTGCTAGTTTTTGTCACTGGGAATAGGTACCAAGCTTCATTCTTTTATGTGTGCGCATACATACTTCTCAACAAGCCCTTACTGCGATGGTTGTATCTTTTGACAATGTGTTTCTACTACCTTTGTTCAGTCAAAGGATTTTCACTGTTTTCCGTGGAATGTTCGCTATTTGATTTGTATGGCAGCTGATATCTACCTTGAATTCTGCCACAAAGGCAGAATTCAGGTGCTCAGGAACCTTTGACTGGTTAGGTGAACTACTTAATGCAATGAAGGTAACTGAGTTAAAATCTTTAAGGAATAAATTCATTCTTGCCATTGGAGGAGGAGGTAAAGTTCAAAGAGAAAAATCATTTGGAGAAATCAGCCAAAGAGCTATCAATAGTAGTTGTACAAATGTTGGTGCACTTTAAAGAGTTGAGCTAAAGAGGACCCACAGGCCTCCTCAAAGAGGGTATTTGTACTCAGCTCAAGATTCTTTGAAAACTCTGTCCTTCAGTTACAGAATCTAATAGTAGACATACTAAATAGAGACTTAAGCTACAAGACATCTTTCAGAGACCCCAGCCTACGTATAGAATATGACCATATTTATGATATATGATAGCTTTGATACTAATATTTAACAATTGTATGTAAGTGCCCAATAACCAACTCCATCCTGACTGATAATTAGCTCATGTATCTGCTTACTTTAATATGACTCCAGCTGTGAGTATGCTGAATTGATTTCCAGATAAGGATTTCTCATCATAGTTACTACATCTGGAAACAGATTTACTCAAGGAAATTCATTACAACATACATGGTAAAACAACTGTAGAATAATTAAAATACTTATTTCCTCTTATATTATCTTGAAAGTAGAAATGAAAGTAATTTAAATATTAAATTTTGTCCCTACATAGACAAAGCATCTCATGCAGAACTTATCTTGATTACATTGTACAGGTTTTCTTGAATTACTATATTCCTGTTAATCATACTTTTTATCAATGTTGACAGTTATCTACTTCATGTCTTCCAGTTATTTCATTTACTGAGGTTTGCTTAGCTCAGGGATCCATTTCTAATGTTTCACATTTCAGGTTATTTTCATGAACTTTGTAGACACTACAAATGATAGGGAAGTCACGTCAGCTTTACACTTAAAGGTCATTTAGCCAAATAAGAAAATCCTGCGTGTCTTAAAACGTGCTTTATGTCATAAATATTTAATTTCTTAGAGGGAGAAGTGTACAGTGACCTTTCCTTCCAATACTTTGCAATTTAGCTTTGTTTCACTAGACTAAAAATGGTGTGTTCTGAACTCTGGAAGGGTAGCCCACTAGGAACTAAAACTAAAATTAGAACCGAATTTTTCAAATATCTTAATTGTATGAAGTCTTAAATTTTTAATAATTGAGAACTATCTAGTAAGTTAGTATCAAGCCAACTCACATATGTACTTTGTCAGTGGTCTCTATTCATATAAGCAAGCAACGCATAGTAGATAAGAAATATTGAGTTACGTAATCAGGAACGCCAAATTCCCAATCTACAAAAGTCATCTTTCATCTAAATGATGTATTTTTTCTATAGTTCCAATGAATGATGATATTTTTGGTGCCTTTATAAACTAAAAGGAGACAAGAGAGTCTAAGTACCAGGTATTGCTCACTTCACAATGGATAGTTGTAGGCAGTAAGCACATCCATTCACTAGCATGGCATTGTTATCTCTCTCAGCTTTCACATACGTAGTATCTGCAGTCTTCACAGTGATAGATATCAACCAATGTCTCATATGTTCTCAACATATGGCATGACCAATGCCTTGCTTCTGTGATCCCAGAAAGTCTACAATATGAACTTGTACTATTCACATGGAAGAGTGCATTGAACAATTCTAATGCAACCACACAGATCCAGAAATGAAATACTCATAATCCTCCAAAGATGTAATACTCCTTTGCATCCGGACTAGATATATGAGAATGTATTTTTTATTTGTAATTTAACCAATTACACATGCTTCCTTGAATAACATGTACTGGTTCTTATTTTTTAAACTTTATTGATTCAAGGTAGCTCTACTTGTATTATTATGTGTCTTGCTATTTTTAATTCATTTTATAATTATAAGATTCAGCCATGTTGACCATGATAAATATAGTAATGCATTTGTTGTGCATGACTTTTATTATAGATTTGTAAGAGAATATACCACAAGGTTTTTGGTTTCTAATAAAATTCATTTACATCATTGTACAAGTATATTGGACATGTGTGTTTATCATCATATCAATCAAGTCATGTAGAGGGATAGAAACTCAAGAGTGCATCTTCTACATCATATGAACATGAACTTTAAATTTTATCAGATATATCAACATATAACAAAGTAATTATTCTTACCGATGTATGAAACCTTCAGCAGTTTATAAAAGATTCTTTACTTCATATTCTCTTCAATTTTATAATAAGAATTCTAGTTTTTATCTGAATCATGAGTGTTATTTAATTGTCCCTAGAGAATCGTGGAGTTATCATATTTTGCATGGTTTTGGCTGTTTAATCTGGTGTTTTGTTATAGCCTGTGGTTCTATATTATTCTTTTTAAAAATGAGGATAACTTTCACTTTTCTCTACAGTGAATTCTCCAATGTTTGTTAAGTTATAGATATTTTAGGTACAAATCATAATTGGTACCTTCATTAGTATAATATAGCAGTAGGAATGAAACTCAAGAGGCTTTGTGTGATTTGAACAGTAGAATAAATCATAGCTCTGGTTCCTTTAGTCTGAAGGACCCTCTTCTCTTAAAAAGTTTGGATTGACATTAGCATTTTAACTGCTTTGCTAGAGCATTTTAATATATCCCACAGAACTGAAAGCCACTATACAATTGAGTTCGGTGACATTCATACAAAGTGCTTTGAACAGGTGGGTTCATTTATTCAACTCACTGGGATCAATTAATAGCTGTTATAACATAACTATACATTTCATAAAAATATTCTTTTCTTTTCTTGGGGAGCTATATTTAAGATACGGGCACCTTTTTCTCATTGGTCAAGTAGAGGAGGCAGTAGGAATAAATGTTTCCTGGAATGTGAAATTTGATATTTTATAGGAAGATAATTGAGTCCCAATAGGGAGTGTTTCATAAGATGATGTCTCATATGTTAAAAGCTGTTTTATATAGAAATGATCATGATGAAAAGAACACAATCTTTATTCTCTATGAATATGAATTAATAACATTAAGCAAGCATGCTTCATCAATGTAATTACAAGCAACAGAGTTTTCAGTTCTCATTCTCACTTAAATTTATTCTATAGGCTTAATCTCTGCCTCCTCCTAAACCAAGAAAATTCAGTAATTTCTCTAGAGTTCATTTTTGTGCTATGTTCTAGAAGTAACAATGATTTGTGGAATTAATACATCAATTAATACAGTAATCAAACTTTATTCTTTTCTCTTAAACAATATTTTATTAAGTCTTTGAGAATTTCATAAATGTATTTTAAGCATGCTCATGCCCCTTTTCCAAACCCTTTCCATAACCACCCTTCCAACCCTCCCATCCCTTCCTAATCAATTTGAAATTTCTTCTATATATTTTTTTTTAGTTTTTCCCTGGGATCCAGTTTGTGCTGCACAACTGGTCTTTGTAGCATGCTTTCTTGGACCACCAGCCCCAAATCATGACATGGAGACTAATTATTAGTTATAAATGATAAGCCATAGCTTATACTCATACCACTAGCTCTTATAACTTAATTTAACCTGTTTCTTTCATCTACACTTTGCCTCGAGGCTTTTTACCTTTCTTTCATTCTGTGTGTCCTATTTTCCTGCTTCCTCCCTGTCTGGCTGGCTCCAGGCATCTCCCTCTTTTTTTTCTCTTGTTCTCCCCCACTCCACCTCTCTCTCTCATTTTGTCTCTCGCTTAGATTCTTCCTCCTACTTATTCTCTCTGCCCACCAGCTCTGCCTATCCCTCCTCTGCCTAACTCTTGGCTGTTCAGCTTTTTATTAGACCTATCAAGTGCCTTGGGTAGGCAAAGTGAAACAGAGACACATCTTTACATAGTTAAACAAATGCAGCTTATATAGTTAAACAAATAAAACGCATAATTGAGCTAATATTCCACAACAAGCCCTGGGAGTGTGGCCTACCCTGGCATATGGCCCACATATCAGTGGTTAAATAATTAAATAAAATTAACTCTCCCTTCTATCATCTATCAAATGCCAATAACTCATCATCTGGTGGTGAGATATTGTCTGTCTGGAGCTTGTGCAGGGCTTGTGTATGCTTTCATATTCACTGTGAATTCACGTGCGCAACTTCCCCATGGAAACCATGGCTGGGAAACAGTTTCCTTGATGCTATCCATCACTTCTGGATCTTAGGATCTTTCTGCTCCCTCTTAAGAACCTACAGTGAAAGACACTGCGTTCTTGAGTCACAAAACCTGGAGAAATTAAGCTGGTACTCACCTGGAAACTTCATCTCAGCTGACTAGCTTTCATGGTTCTGGGATGTACTACGAATAAGGAAAAAAGGTAATCTTCAGTCTTGGCCAGGTGTGAACTCTGAAGCTACAACAGTGAATAGCCTGTGTGTGAATAGGATGTGACCAATGGAGCAATAATACCACTAACGTTATGACAATAATCAAGCACTTTCTGATTGGATTTAAATAGCATTCCAAGAGATGTAACCTAAACCTGTCACAGTTACAGAGGCCAAGATTTGTAGTTACATGGGTCATAGATCCTAAAGGAGAACCCAATACTATTATTCTGCCAAATGGACTTGGTATTAAAATGACTTGCCACTAAATTTTATGCTTCTCGGTGCAGATTCTTTTTTTTTTTTTTTTGGTTTTTTTTGAGACAGGGTTTCTCTGTGTAGCTTTGTGCCTTTTTCCTGGAACTCACTTGTTAGCCCAGGCTGGCCTCGAACTCACAGAGATCCTCCTGGCTCTGCCTCCCGAGTGCTAGGATTAAAGGCGTGCGCCACCACCGCACGGCGGCAGATTCTTATAACTCCTAACTTGTTCTTACCACCATTGAGAATGCAGAATAGGTAGTAAAATCTTTCTGATTCTTATGACCTAGTGACCTAGCTCTTTTTTTAAATTTAATTTTTTTTCTGTGATATTTCTAGTCTTGGGAGGGGGGGTCAGTAAATAAGAAAACATGAGAGTTTAAAATGATGGTAAAGTTCTGTCTTGGTTTGTGTTGTGACAAGTGATTGCCATACTCTGAGTGTTAAAAATATCTAAAGCTGATGCTACCATGCATAACACTTCCATGGGTTCTTAGACAGGTTCTCCATCACCACATATCTCTCTTTCTAGTCTCCTGGATTCCAGCAATATATTAACTCCTAGTTGGCTGCCCATTGCTAATTGCCTTGGATAAAATTCTTTTACATTTTTACCTGGAATTTTTTTCAAACACAGGCTTCTCTGGGATATTTCCCTTTACTATACCATCAGACTATTAATACTAAAAGGGTGTCTATCTCTGAGGTCAATGAGACTACTGCACCTTAACTATCAAACTCCATGTCTTCCATGGGATTCTTTGCCACTTGAAGTGAAGGGAATATAATCTTCTTTTCCACACTGTACTGTTGTGGAATAGAATATTTCTTTAACTATGTAAAGACATGTTGTAATTTTTTGTTGCAGAATAATTGTTTAACTATGTAAAGATGTGTTGCATTTGTTTATACTGCATTTGTTTAACTATGTAAAGATGTGTTGCTGTTTCTCCTTGCCTGCCTAAGACACTTGATTGGTCTAATAAAAAGCTGAAGAGCCAATAGCTAGGGATGGGTGAGGCTGACAGAGAGAGAGAAACAGAGTGGGGGCAGTGAGCCATGGGCTAGCCAGACAGACAGAGAGGAAGCAGGATGGACAGTATGTAGACGATGTAAAGGAGTGCCATGGCAGTACATATATTAATAGAAATGGGTTAATTTAAGTTAAAAAAACTATCTAGAAACAAATCTAAGCTAAGGCTGAGCATTCACAATTAATAATGGGTCTCTATGTCATAATTTGAGGGTTGGCAGTCCAAGAAAGTCTGCTACACTGTCCACTTTATTCTCTTAATTAACTAATACTCACTACCTGCTTGCTATGTAAGGTACTATTTGAGAAACTAAAGCACAATTTGAAAACAAACACATCATTATTGGGCTGTGCTCTAATTTAGATAGAAAAAAATCAAAAGATAGTTTACTAATACATATAGGATATTGGATGAGGATAACTGCTGTGATAAGAAATGTTAAAAAGGAAAACTTTGAAAAGGATAAAGGATTACAGGAGTTTAATTTTAGAAGTGAGGGTCTCCCTTGCTTAAGAGCTTGGTGTTGAACAAAACTTACAAAAAAAAAATGAAGGAGTAAGCTATACAGATATTTGTGTGAAAACAACTCTTGAAAAAGGAGTTATGTTGGACAACTCTCCAGAAGTGGGGACACAACTGGATTTGTTTGAGGGAGGTATAGCTGTCAGGTAAGTAGAACTCAGGAGTGGGAGATAGCTCAGGAAGGGAAGCAACTGGCAGTATATAACTAGTTGTATAGGGCCTTGGAGGCCACTGAGAGGACACTGGATTTTACTTAAGCACTGCATGAGATCACTGGAGGTTTTTAAATCATCAACTGTAACTGGGCAAGCTTTCTCTGCTTCTATGTGGAGAGTAGTGGACTGTGCACAGGGAGGGGGCATGCAAATACTAGACAGTGCATAAGAGGTCACTGCAGTCATCGACACACAGGATAATGGCTTCTTGAATAAAGATAATTGGGTGGCTAGTCTTATGTCAACTTGACACAAGCTATAGCCATCTAAAGAGAGAGAACCTCAATTGAGAAAATGCCTCTGTAGGGTTTGGCTATCGGATATTGTCTCAAATAGTGATTGATGGGGCAGGGCCCAGTGCATTATGGGTGGTGCCATCCCTGGGCTGGTGGTCCTGGGTTCTATAAGAAAACAAGCTGAGAAAGCGATGAAGAGCAAGTCAGTAAGCAGCACCCCTCCATGGCCTCGGCATCAGCTCCTGCCTCCAGGATCCTGCCCTGTTTGAGTTCCTGTCCTGACTTCCTTCACTGATGGACTACAGTGTGGAAACATAAGCCAAGTAAACCCTGTCCTCCCCAGCCTCCTTTTGGTCATGGTGTTTCATGGCAGCAATAGAAACCCTGACTACGACAACAATGATAGTGAAAGTGGTGAGCGACTGTCAGAATTTAGACACCATTCAAAAAACATCTGATGAGAATTTGCTAGTGAATTCCATAAAGGCTTGAAAAGTAGGAAGAAGGTAAAGATGAATCCAAGACTTCAGCTGGTGACGTTAGAAGATAAAATGAGTCACTTTTTGAGATAAAGTCAAACGAGGAGAATGGGACATAAAGGCTCAGGTGTTTAACATGTTCCATTTGAAACATTATAGAATATATTACGTTTATTATAGATACGAAGAATGAACTTGCTGCAAGGTCTGAGGCTTAGAAGGAAAGTAGATGAATACAAAAAGGGAATTCCAGAAGCTTATAGCAGCTTGAATGCTTCAAATAACAAGCTGTTCTTATTACAATACTTTCTCCTTATTGTCAATCTAGTTAGAGACTTTAGGCTGTTTGTGGGGCTCAAAGATAAATAATGTGGTGCGTGTTTGTGAATTTCTCCAAAGTGTGGGAAAATAATCATCAATAATATAATTCACTAAGAGTTAGAATTATACTAAGATAAGTGCTACAAATATTGAAGAAGTCAGGAGGAGAGTGATACTGTCTATAGGCAAGAATTTCCATGAAGTATCCCAGAGGAACAAACCTTCTAGCTTGGTCCTATGGACCATTAGTATATTTGTACATAGAGGCAAGAATTTTATACAGAAGGCAGAGCTTGAGTCAAGGAACATGTGGCATGACATTCAGAGAACATAGAGAGACTTTGCATATCAGAAGAGTCTCTGATTTAGGGAAATGGGAGAAGAACAGAAGCCAGAATAACTTGGAGGCAGATGGTCAGGGCCATCTTTTTTCCAAAGGTACAAACTTAACAGGGAAATATCAAATGTTCTCATGTTACTAAGAGCTGGTACTAAGTCTTGGCATTTGGCTGGTGTTCAAGTACTGTGTATCATATCTCTGCTAGGTGATGTTGAGGGAGACCTGAGCTCCTGAGACCTGAATCCTCCAGTAACTCTCACAAAATACCTAAGCAATGTACAAAAGTCAAGTGGAATACAGTTTCTCTGGATATTATTGCCAACACACACTGTGGCTATCTCAACTTTAACTGCATAATTGAGGAAAGTCAGTATCCTGTACTGAGGATTCTATGAGCCACATGGTAGCAGATGGCCTTATAAGGGGGATGGTATTACTGAAGGTCTAGGAATAATCAATGAATAAATTATGCATGATAATAAGTCCTCAAAACACTATTTCTGCCACTTTTTAAATTAAGACAATCTAGTTTCTTCATGGTTTGACTATTAGCATCAGTGGTCAAAATATTGCTTTTACAGTCATGAGAATATTAAATAGAGAATATGGGAGCCAGACTAGTGTTTTATCAACTGGTTCTGCTACTCAATAGTGTGTAAACATCCACAGATCAGCCATTATTCTGCACAAGCTCATTTGAACAATAGACCATAAACTGGAAGTAGCTTAATTGAAAGGCTTATTGTAGAGAAGTCAACTATCCACACAGATTAGTCTTGATCAAAGTAAAAGTGGGAAATAAATGCTGGCCACTACTTGATTTGGAATTTGCATCCCTGAAAGCCTTCATCAAGTAACTGATGGAAACAGATGCAGAGACCCAGAGCCAAGCACTGGGCCAAGCTAGGGGGAATCCTGCTGAAGAAAGGGAGGAAGGATCGTACAAGCCAAGGGGTCAAGGTCATCACAAGGGAATGCACAGAAACAACTAACCTGGGCTCATAGGCGCTCACAGACACTGGGCCAACAGCCAGGGAGCCTTTATGGGACCAAACTGGGCCCTCTACATATGTGTGACAGTTGTGTGCCTTGGTCTACTTGTGGGACACCTAGCAGCAGGAACAGGGCCTGTCCCTAACACTTTGACTGGCTTTTGGGAACATATTCCCCATACTGGGCTGCCTTGCCCAGTCTTAATACAAGGGGGCAGGGGAGGCAGGGAGCTGAGTCCTACCTCAACTTGATATGCCATGCTTTGTTGACACCCACGGGAGGCCTGCTCCCTTCTGAACAGAAACAAAGGAGGAGTGGATGTGGGGGAGCAGAGGGGAGTTAGGGGGAAGGAACGAACAGGAGGAGAAGAGAGAGGGGAGACTGGTTGGGATGTAAAATAAATGAATAAATTTAATTAATTAAAAAAGAAAAAGGAAATAAAGATCATTTGCCCCAGGTAGTTCTTCAATAACAGTGAAGAGGACTTACCCAGTGGGCATACTGATCCTCTCAAGATATTGGTTAAGGAATCTGCTGGCAGCCAAGGCTCCTGATTGTAAGATCTTCTTGCTGAGCAATAGCAATGCTCAAGGCATTCATTTAACATAACATGTCTTCATGATCCTAAAGGACCCAGAGATCATGTACGATGATGCCCTTACCTCCTCATCCAAGGAGAGCTATAGAAAGAGAGAGAGGGGTGGTGTAAGACAATGAGGTGTGAAAAATTCCTAACCAGTGGCACACTAACATGAATTGTTACTTTGCTTCTGGAAATGACAGTTCTAGGTGATAAATGTTGATCAGCTTAAAGGCAGAATATAAAGTTCAGTGCCAGGTGCTAACTGGAGGTCAAGCAAAGTGAGCAAGCATGCATGTAGAACCGGAACAGTGATGTTGGCTTGTTTACTGAGACAGGATCTTGCTATTTAGGTCTGGCTAGACTGGAACTCACCATATAGACAAGCCTGGCCTTTAATCCACAAAGATTTACTTGCCTCTGCCCCTGGGGTCCTAGGATTAAAGGCATGTTCCAGTCTGCTAACCAAATCAAACCCCAATCTTCTTTAAATTTGAAATGGAAACGTCATTAGCTTTGGATTTTGCTTGAGGTATGTCACTGCTGAAAGAGGATGACTGGGTTCTGGATCTAAGTAGGCTGTATTAAACTGGGAAACAAATATTTCAGTCATTAATGTGAAGTTAGTTTAGTTGCCTTGCTTAAAATTATTCTCTAGTTGGATTAATGTATTAGGCATATGGAGTTTAAGAGAACAAGCATTCTGAATTACCTTGCACAAAAGTTGCTCTTGTCTGCTTTTGTTACCATATTGTTGTGTTTGTCTAAGTGTAGGACATGGTAAGAAACAGATTCAATACAGTATTTCCCTATTGAAGTTGATGGTACTTAGTTATAGCTATTATCATTCCCCAAATTACACCAGAGTAACATTCAAAAACATCCTTCTTTACCTAAATATACATTAGTAACTGGAGGTGCAACAATAATGCTTGGCCTTTGATTGCCTTAGCATAAAGAAATGAGACAGAAAAATTGAGAGGAAGATACGATCAAATGTGTACCTCGTAAAAATTTCAGAGAGTTGAAAATGGGAAACAGAAAATTGTCTAAACGTACAGTAACATTTAAATAATAGCGCTTCATCCATAAATGACAGAGGAAAACTGCATATTTATATCTAACAAAATGGGGCTTCAGAACACAAAGACTAAATGGAAAAATGTGTCGGGTGGCATAGAAATGTCTACAAATCTGACTGACTTCTCAAGGCTGCTAGCAAGGTTTGTGTCTGGGGATAAAACAGTGTGGTATGCAGCTTCCAACCTCACAGCACTTCCTATAAAGCTGTTTCAGGATACATTTCTGCACAATGAGGAAAAGCACCAGAAAGAAAGAACTCGCAGGCATCATAAAGTTGCTGATGCAACTTGAGACCAGGCAAGGAAGTTAATTAGGTCAAAGCCACTTAATTAGGGTTCAGGTGAAGGGAATAGTGCAAAACAGTGGGGGAATATTAAAAAGCATTTACATAATTATCTATGATATATGGGTAGTATAAAGTAGATGATAATAATAACGTCAGTGGAGCAAACAAGTAAATGGTCTGGAGAATGGCTCATCATTTATAAGCACTGGCTGTTTTTCCAGAGGATCAGTTTCATTTCCCATCATCCACAGGGATGACAACTTTCTGTAACTCCAGTTCCAAGAGAGCCATTGCCTCTATGGCTTCCCGGGGTGTCAGGCACACATGGGTGTCAGACATATATGCAGTAAAGACTTCATACCCATTAAATAAATAAATCTAAAAATATTCTAAAATAGAAAAGAAAGCTCTTTTCATTGATGAGATACTGATAAATCAACAATATCCAAAACTGAGATACTGTGACACAAAGACAACATAGCTGAATTGCTAAGCATTTTGTTCCTATATGTGTACCAATGCATACATGCATCCATACATTTGTTTATAAATATTTTATTTTTTGGCTAGGGCTCCTAGCCAGAGATAGCTATGTTATGAACAATCAGTGGTTCAGGAATCACAATACAATTTAGTTCCCTTTCTCAAATACAAATAACTTAAGCAAAATGATTATTAATTTTATCTCAGGAAATCTGGAATACAGACTGAGGTAGAGTTTGCACATTAATAGTTTATATCAAAAGTGCAATCTCAGGGCACCAAGAATGAAAAAAAAAATGAGACTGCAAAATGGAAAATATACCATGCTGGTTGTAGACCTTCCGAAAAATGCAGTTGATGGAATGCTTGAACTTTCTTTGTGAGTCTCTGGAATAACTGTACCCCAGGGATGTATAAGAATAGGAAAAGTATAGGATTACCCAATCAGCTGTATTCTTCACACACCTGCCCCTCATTGCCAAAGTTTGTCTTGAAGAACATGTAGTTCCCTGCACTTCCATGCCTTATTAGCTTCTTCTGGGAATCCAGAGCACTCATGATTTCAATGGTTGAAAGTAGGACAATGGCACAGATGTGTTTCATGCTCAGGGTGTGTAGTGTACACTATTCTGAGCCAGACTTCAGAAGTTTGATCCAACCACTGAAGCAGGAGATGAGGCTACATAAGAGATGTGATAGCAAGGACTCTCAATCAAGCAAGGAGATTGTCTACGGTGTTCATACTGAACAGAGAAGACATAGACATTGACATAGAGAATATATATCCAGTTGGGAATGAACGAACCACTATTTCTTCCATAACTCACCTATCCTAGCAGACATCTTCCCAGAGTAAACTGTGCCATATGAAGGGCACACAACACACCCATGTGCTTGTATGTATGTTCCCAAACCAGGATATATATGTAGTCCCCACCTAACCACCATGCTCATCCCACATTGCTCTATTCAGAAATGCTTGGTTGGCAATGAGACGTGCTAAGATTGACAGACAAGAAAGAAGATGCCTGCCTTCTGAGAACCTTTGCTGTGGTGGATAATCCCCAACATGAATTAATGATAGACAAAGAATTGCACTTGTAATGTTCACTCACATAGATCCACCCAAGTACCTTTCTTCCTGCATTCATGACATTGTTCAACATAGTTCAACCTCTGACAATAAAGACAAAACACACCAATAATCAAAAATAAGAGCATACTCTTGCCATTCAAAGCTGCCAATCGCATATATGAATTGCAATTTTGCCCTTCCTTCAGGAGCATAGCACTTTGTCACTTTTATTGGGACATCTCTAGGTTGTATTACCAAGCACAGAGATCTGGCTGTGGCATACATCACCATATCATGACAAGAATTCTGCAAAATCAACTGCACTCAATTTTTGAGTATTAGTCATATTTTCACCCAATGAGGTGTACATGGATATAGCTTGAAGGAGACACACTGAAATCACAGAGTCAAGTACATGGACTTCCATATAAACTACCTAATGACGTGATTCAGTACTGTCACAGAGCCTGATCTAAACTGAGCAATTGGTTAAGGTAGGTTGGTCGGGAGTAGATACGTGGAGACTCAAAATTTAGATTTAACCAAGAGTGAAGGCTTTTCATTGTTTTCCTTCCTCCCTTCCTCCCCTTCCTTCCTTCCTTCCTTCCTCCCCTTCCTTCCTTCCTTCCTCCCTCCCTCCCTTCCTTCCTTCCTTCCTTCCTTCCTTCCTTCCTTCCTTCCTTCCTTCACTCTCTTCTCTTTCCATTTGAGACACAATACTGATAATATTTCCTAGGCCAGCCTAGAACTCACTAGGTAGTTCAGACTGGCTTCAAATTCTCTATCCTCCTACCTCAGACTGTTACTTGAACACTTCTGTTTGATGGCATTTTGGAAAAGCAGAACAATAATTTATTGTTACAATAAATGTCAATTTTGAAGTTGTCTGTAACTACTTTCTATTTTTTAGGATGCCCACAATTGTTTTTTGTCTAGTACTTCCTACTCATTATTTATGAAAATATTAATTAGATGGTACTCATGTTTCAGTCTAGCCACTGTCATTATTCTAATCACCTTCATTATGTTTTTAACACAATTATCTTGTCATCAGGTAGATATCTTGTCAATCACATTTTCTAACAAATTTCCTTGCATTTACATAGAGTAATTTTCTTCAGTGTAGTCTTGCATAATATTTCAGTTTTGTATTTGTTTCTCAAGAAAGTCACATAGGAACTTCAGTAGACCTAATACCCAAGTTTTATTTATTTAAAGTTTTAATGGGATGGAGAGAAACAAAATGAGCCTACATATTAAATAAAATAAAATAGAAAGGGATTTTAATTGTACAAAGTGTTTATTGTTCTTCAGTGTTTTATAATTTCATAAAGAATTAAGTTCTACATGATGGGGATTGTTTTTGGCAGGACTGAGGATTGAACCTGTGACTTATACTTACATTCTGTCTTTGACCTACAACACACATCCTTAAAAATGAATGATGTTTGAAACATGGTGACCAAAAGTAGGGATGAAAACCCAGGTTACATTTCTCATTAAGAAAGCATTGCAATTTATTAAAAACTTTTCATATAAATCTCAAGCTAGGAGTAAAATGCAGAAAGAACTGATAATGTGTTTATCAGCTATTATAGGGGATATCCTCATCACAAAATTGTCTAATTGGTATCAGTTATATAAAGCGGGGAAATAATTGATTCATACCCAAGTACTGGCCCTTAATTATTTCCATAGTGCAATTTGCATGTATGTGTGCACATGTGCACAGGTACAGGGTGATAGAAATGTTTTAACTGAGAGGGGGAGAGAGAGAGAGAGAGAGAGAGAGAGAGAGAGAGAGAGAGAGAGAGAGAGAGAGAGAGAACAGCTATCTCATCCACGGCATTGCCTGAGAAAGCTTGTGGCTGTAGAGCACAGAGTAGTGTGTGAGACAGTCACGTTCCTTCCCTCTCTGTGAGTCAAAGCTGCACAAAATCCAGGGATCAGACTCCTAATATCAGTGATGATTGAGGATGAATTAAAACCTTCCCGCAAACAATTATCTAGAAGAGCAAAGAGTCACCAACAGAGAATATGTCTGGTGTGGACTACGGCATGCCTGGGCTATTGAAAAGCAGAAGGAAAAAGCAAAAGTAGCTTGTCTATACACAGAAGTGCAGTTAGAGGAGCAGTTTAGAAGTGCAGAGTTTCCTAAAAACAAAAAAGCAAGCAAGCAAACAAACAAACAAAAACATTGTGTTCAAACTCTGCTGACCCTTCCAAATTAAAAATAAAACATAGTTTAATTCTTCCAGTATCATTTGATTTTTCTGTTATTTTTCCTCCTTCTCCTTCTTCTGTTTCTTTCTCATTTTGCCAGACTGAAGCTTCCTGACTGCCAGCCACAGAAGGGGAGGGGAGACTGAATCTTGAGAAGAGGGGGGAGTGCTCATTCCCTACCTCCCCTTATCTCACAGTTGACTGCAGCCTTCGAGGGGAAAGACTGCATACATCTCGAGCCCTTTTCCATCAGTGGTTTAGGTCACTGCACATTTATTTTCTGAACTTTTAGATACTAGTTAGTTACTCTAATTGTGCATAGAATTTCTTATAATCTCCCAACCAACAAAAATAGTCTAAGACTCCCAGGGCTGAGGAGAGGCTTCACTTTCATTCTTTGTCTATTATTGATAGCAGCGCTAAAGGGGTAGTTGGGTTCAGCAATAATATTCTTTAAGACTGTATAATGTGAGTTTGGTATCTGAACATCCTGCAATGAACATAGAAAGTTCCACCATACACGCGCGCGCACACACACACACACACACACACACACACACACACACACACTCACGCACACACACACATGCACACACATACACACTGGGGTGGGTGGTATTAGCTTGCCCTTCGATCTTAGCTGGGATATAGGACCACTTCCACACTTTCATCTTCCTAAGAGTATTGGTTATTTCCACCAGCAGGCCACTTACCTACAATGTCTAGCTCTTAAAAAGACTTGCATTTAGAGAGTTGAGATCATACTGTGAAATACCTGCTATACATACATACATACATACATAGGTGCATACATACGTGTGTGTGTGTGTGTGTGTGTGTGTGTGTGTGTGTGTGTGTGTGTG
>CABHPP010143484.1:0-34796 GCA_902168425.1 Peromyscus attwateri
ACCAACAGTGGAGGAGTGTTCCCTTTGCTCCACATCCTCTCCAACATTGACTGTCATTGGTGTTTTTGATTGTAGCCATTCTGACAGGTGTAAGGTGGTATCTCAGAGTCGTTTTGATTTGCATTTCTCTGATGATTAAGGATGTTGAGCATTTCTTTAAATGTCTTTCAGCCATTTGTAATTCTTGTTTTGTGAATTCTCTGTTTAGCTCTTTAGCCCATTTTTAAATTGGATTGTTTAGTACTTTGTTGTCTAGTTTCTTGAGTTCTTTATATACTGTGGAGATCAGTCCTCTGTCAGATGTGGGGGCCTTAGAATCTTTGTACCACCTATTCCATGGTGTTTCCTGAGCCTTGTTGGGTGGAAGCATGATGTAGGTGTCCCATTGAGGGCGGGACACACTACAGTCTCTTATTCTTTGCACTTGGTCTGTTGCGGATCTCTGTATTAACGACCATCCATGGGGGGCGGGGCTACTCTGATGAGGGCCAGGTTTATAATATTAGGCATGAGTTCCTTCCTGCAGAGCAGACCTTAAACCAAACTAGAAAGGATTTTTGTGACCCGTGGAATAGTCCCTCCTACTGACGCCCAAGAAGACACCCAGCGCCCCCTGGAGTTTTTCAGGGGCACAGCAGCTTCTACATCTGAGGGACTGGGCTTCAGTCCTCAACACCAACCTCTGGGAATGGCCAGCCAGCTGGGCGCTTTGGCCTTTCTTTGCTTGCCTGCTCTGGGAACAACAGATAATTTTGAGCTTTCTTGTTGAGTTCGGTTATTTCATTTAGAAGGATTTCCCTCTTGCTCTCTTGTTGGTTTCAGCGTGGGTGTTTCTTCTCTCCCTCCATTTCACCAGAGAACAGTGATTGCTATTCGGGTATTATAAAATGTGGCAAGTTGGCTACCGTCATTTTGAACCTGGTGGAGAGTGGCTTTCTTCATTTCCATCTCTGTTGGTTAGGGAATTGAAGACTCTGTGAAAGCAGACTGCTCTGAAAAAGGCATCCAGTCGACTTCTGTCCCCTCCTTCACATGTGGCAAGGAGGCCATGCTATGTGAAGAGGATTAACAATCAGTCAGACTTAGAGGAGATAGAAGAAGACAGTATACACCTCAAGGTCCACACATATCAAATTACGCCATCAAGTGTGTGGCTTTACTCTGTGCTGGGTCTAGAAGATTCCCTAAAGGATCATGCAGAGTTTTTTTTTTTTTTTTTAGTATATCTTAAATTATACATTGAATTCTGTCCAAAGAAAAGTTTCATTAATTGCTAGTGTTGAAAGCTGGAATCACAGCGTGTTTCTTACATTACAGAGCATGTTTCAACACAAGTATCTTCTTTACATAATCTCATATTAAGGAATAATTTTTAAAACTATAAACCCGGAATATATCTCCAAGGATATTGACTTAATCTCTCCTTCAGATATTATGAGAGTTACAAACAAGATACATTTATGATAATATTATCACTCTCAAATTTCTAAAGGCTTTTTACTTAATCTTGTTTTAAATAGTCAAAACATCAATTAGTAACTCTTCATACTACAGGGACACTGTTACTCTAAAAGAGGCTACCTAGAATGAGGAAATGACAATTTCACTGATGTCATGCGATCATCCGTCTAGGATTATAGGGATGTGGCTCGCTGAGAAAATGACCCAAGGGGGATGCACAGATGTCATGCTGAGGTCTTGCCAGGAGAGTTTTCAATATTGCTGTAGGTAATAGCATGTGCTTCCTGGGTTCTATCATTTACTTCCTCTGGATAAGTTCCTGCATACTTCACAACTCCCATGCCTGGCTCTCTATGAAAACTTTTTGACATGGTATGTGAGATACCACGCACTCCATGCTCTGGATCTCTCAGTGTGCCTCCCTTATATCTGCTGCAGCTCCATATACATTTTGCCTCCAAACCCTACAGAATTATCACAATTCAGTAAATAAGTCATGCTATGTTGATCTCCATAGCCTTAGATGTACCTATCACTTCTTTTGGAATATTCTTGTACCTCTTGCCCGTCTTGTCAATGTCCAGGTTTTGGTTCAATAGTCAACACTATTGTTTGCTTGTAGGATGGTGTCCCACCCCAAATTCATGTAAAACTCAAAACTCAAATCCTGCAGGATTAGTAGGTGTGGCTTTGAGAGATTGGTCAAGTCATTAGGGTTCTACCATAATGAATGGAGTTAGTGTCTATAAATAGCCACTGTGGGGGGTGCCTTTCCATTTCTTCTGTCATGCAAGGACACCACATTTTTATCTTCTATATTCAGCAACAAGACACCATCTTGGAAACACTGAAAGGCTCCATCAGACATTGGTCATGCTAGTTCCATGATCTTGGGCTTCTCAATTATGTCATCCAGCCTACAGTATTTTGTTGGAATCCAAAAAAAATAGGATAGGGGCATTCTGTATATTCCATGCCTTCTTGCCATGTAGCTTTGATTTCCTTCTTTTATGTGTTTATGTGTATAAGGTGGAAGTGCATGTGCATGTGAATATATATGTGTGTGTCAATTAGAGGTCAATATCAGCGTCACTTCTCAGATGCCAGCTTCTTTGTTTTTTCCTTTGTAGATCATCGAGTAGGCTAGGCTGGGTGGTCAGCATGTGTCTGGGATCCACCCTTCCCCATCTTCTCGGTGCTAGGATGAAAGGCACACACTACCATGCCTGGCTTTTAAAATGTGGACTCTGGAGATCAAATTCAGTTTCCATGGTTGAATGGCAAGTGCTTTACCGATGGAACTATTCCCAACTTCCCAATTTCTTCTTATCTTACCCCAAGATCTTTCAAACACCTCATTATAGTAATTGGTGGACAAGAGTGCCATTATTTATATACTTGCCTTTTTACTTTACTGGACTAGGCCTTTTTGGGGGTAGGGACTTCATTTAGTTATATATGACTTATATATATATATATATATATATATATCAGGCACTCCTAAAATAGAAAATATATACTAATAAATAATTTTATTGATTAACACACATTTACTGAGCTGCTCTGTTTCCTGCATTATGCTGGTGCCATGGGGAATACAAAAGAGGCAATTATTTTTCTACTCTTGGGCGCTTCATGGTTTAACCCGAAAGACAAGGTTGCCATACTTGAAACAATTAGAGCATTGTTTGCCAGTGAGTATTCTGTGGAGTATTCATTATGGGAATGCTATATCAGAAAGGGTTCTCTGATCTATTAAATTAGAAAGATTAAATGTTGTATTTTCCTCCCAGAGATTTCAAATGTGTATAAACCCCAAGTGCTCTGAGAAATCCTAGGATAAAATAAGCTGTATCAATTCTGAGTCACAAGCAACAAGGAGGGCTGTGTCTGTGTGTGTGTGTGTGTGTGTGTGTGTGTGCACGTGTGCACCCATATGCCTGTCTGTCTGTCATTTATTCACATCATGAGGTTCTGAGAAGTACATTGATTTGGAAAACAGAAATAAATGTTAAAGTGTGTTTATCCTATTATATGATAAGAAAACATCATCATAATGGTTCTGAATAGGTAGAGAAATATAGTGCAAGGCTACCTTTGGGAATTGTATAGTTTGGATGGTTTTTGTTGCTTTTCCCATTTTGTTGCATGAAGTAAAAAATGTTGTGGATATCATAGCCTGGGCAAGCCTTATGACTCCTCCTAATGGAGACATGCAATGTGTCATGGCAGAGTTCTGCTTCCATTATTTCACTGAAACTCTGGGAAACAGAGGTACTCTCAATCCTGTTTCAAAGGTGAGAAGCCTTTGAACAAAGAGAAACGTGACCTTCCTGATGTTTCAAATGGTAAGAATCAGAGCTGGCATTCAAAGGCCAGGTCTGATCCTAAAACCTACACATTTAACCTTCAGTCTTTGTGTTTGTTACACGCCAAAGAAGAAACGGGCATTCCTAGGGAGAAAGCAACAGGAAACATTTAGAAGCCACAATGTTGCCCTTTATTTCATAAGTAAATATGACAGTTAACTTTACATATTGATTCCCCAGGCTACAGTGCCCAGATGCCTGATTAAATAGTCTCTCTCTCTCTCTCTCTCTCTCTCTCTCTCTCTCTCTCTCTCTCTGTATGTATGTATGTATGTATGTATGTATGTATGTATTATGCTCTGTTTATGGAAGAGAGTCACATTTGAGTCAGTATGCTTTCAGTGAAGCTCTCCACACTGTGGCTGGATCTTACCCAATCTGTTGGATGCTTATTAGAACAAAAACTACCCTTCCCCTAGTAATGTGCCTGGTTATGCTGTAGCAATAGAGCCAAGCCATCCAGGGTTTGAACTTCAGATGGAGGCATGCAGCCTTTTTCACATTCTGCTTGTGTGGAAATTGTGGTGTTTTGTTTTATATGTGTTTGTGTATGTGCATGTACATATGTATATCTAGGGATTGTGAGTGTATGTTCATGTGTGCGAAGGTACATATGTATGTGTGGGTACCTGAGAATATGTGTGTGTATGTCCATGTGTGTATGTGTGTGTGCATGCTTGTGTGTGTTTGCATGTATGCATGCATGTGTGTGTGTGTGTGTGTGTGTGTGTGTGTGGTGTGTATTTGTGTGTGTGTATGTATGTGTGTGTGTAGAGATAAATCTTGGGTGTCATTACTCAGGTGATGCACACCTTTTAATTTTTTTTTAAAACACTGCCTTTCACTAGGCTGGACACACTCCAAGTATTTTAGGTTAGCCAGCTAGTGAGCTCAG
Source organism: Peromyscus attwateri (assembly GCA_902168425.1). Taxonomy (NCBI): domain Eukaryota; kingdom Metazoa; phylum Chordata; class Mammalia; order Rodentia; family Cricetidae; genus Peromyscus; species Peromyscus attwateri. Next base: position 4,726 of record CABHPP010143484.1, read on the forward strand.
GGATCTTCCTGTCTCTGTCTCCCAAGTTTGGGGTTACTAGAATGTATCACCATGCCCAGTTGTTCTGTTTGTTTTTCCCTGCTAGGGCTCACTCTCAGTTCTTGCAAGCAGTTCACCAACTGAGTCATCTCCCCAGCTCTCCACAGAAGGTCTGGACCTTCTAGTGATTGTTGAGAATTGCAGGAACATCACTCACCATTCATATATGGTAAGGCCAGTGATTTTGTGACAAGGCTTGAGTTCTAATTTTGGCTCTGACATTCACCACCTGTGGTTTGGGGTAATCTGTCTGACACCTGTAGCTGGCTTTCCTGAGAAGATGAGGATAACAGGATCTACCAAATATGGATTTGAGTAATAAAAACAATACATATAAAGAACACAAATCTGGTACAAGACAATCACTCAAATGCTAGTGGCTGCTATGATTACGAGTATTATGTCTTTGCAGAAATTGGTTTTCAGCCACATGGAGCAAGCAGTCTCTTCAGAGCCCTTTGATTTACTCACCCCATTCCCACAGAGAAAAATTCCATTCTAACCTGACTTTATAGCAACCCATACAGGGTTATATTCACTACTTTAGTTACTTGACATACATGGGCACATCATATAATCTCTGCTCTCAAGAAGCTTGAAATCTACATTAAGCTAGTCAGACTAATAACTAAGATTTCTTAGAGTCCAAGGTATGTCTGCTGCTCCCGAGACTCGTGGCTTTCACAAAGATCCATGTTATTGCTCAAACCCAAATTTGAGGAATGAGATTTGATCCCTTCCCTTCTCTTTCTGTATTTAACCCACTAGCCAATTTTCACTGGACTCATCTCTTGTATGTATGCTTCGAATCTATCTTAAGGCTACTACTTCCTTGTATGACCATTCCTAACACCTGAGGCTTTTCAGCTGTAATAAGACAATTCAAGCTTTCTGCTTTTCCCAGCTTGATTGAACAAGGATGCTCTAAAACAAAGGACCCTGCAGGGAGGGGAGGGGCTGTAGTAACTCTATTTAATGGATCAGACAGTGTTCCTTAGGGGTTTTGCCTTCATCTGATAACAAACTCAAATTAAACACAAACTTTGATTAACCAGTTAATCAAGCTAAAAGGGGGTCCCAATAAGGCTAAAATTTAACCGTATTTTTCTCTGTCCCCAATGGTAGACTTCTTTGGAGATTTTTCTTTCATCTTCTATAAAGTGAGTTTCATTGTCAAATTCTTTGTATCCAGGTGATTTGACTGTAAGCACTTGCCTTGTAACCTCTAATCTCCTTTCTTGAAAAAGGGGGTGGAATCATGAATTACTGAAGCGATGTTGAATTCCAGGAGATACCGTTACCCTTCTTTATGCTGCCAATAACATCAAGTGGCCTCCACTTTTTCCTTCCTTCCTCTTTAATCTCAAGCATCTATGCTCTCCAAAATTATATTCTAAGTAGGAAAAAACTCCTATTTGTTTCTTTCAACATTCTTCACACACACACACACACACACACACACACACACACACACACACAGACACACACACAGACACACACACAGACACACACTTTTTTTTTTTTTTGACTGATGCATTATATACACTCCTGGGATACAATATAAATATTGTGATACATGTCTAATGTTCAAATCAGGGTAAATAAAGCCGTCTTCTCAAATAATGATCCTTTCTTTCTGGTGGCAACATTCTAGAGTAACACACATACATGTTATATTGTAGAAATTGCTATCCACCCTGCTGTGGGAGAATGCCCGAATCTCTTTCTCCCATATGATTTAGTATTCACCCACCCACCCTTCTCCTGCTTTCCCCATTAATTTTAGAATAAAGACTTGACAATCTGGTTAAGCGTCTGCTAAACACCCTGGTTTCTTTTGTCATTGTTCCTCACCTCAGTTCCCACTCTCACCAGCTTTCCAGTGCCTTTGGCTCACTTTTGCTTCAGCAGTACCTGATGCGCTAAAAAAAAAAAAAAAAATTATAATGCTAGTAACAATACAAATGATGTGACTTCCACCTGGAAGCCCCCCTGTGGTTGCTTCCTGACCACTCTTAAGGATTCTGCTGCTCTGGCCTGTCTAACATTGTGGTGGTTTGAAAGAAAACGACCTCCAAAGGGAGTGGAGGTGTGGCCTTGTAGGAGGAAGTGTGTGACTGTGGAGGTGGGCTTTGAGGTCTCATAAATGCTTAAGCCATGCCCAGTGAGACAGACCACTTCCAGTTGCCTGTGAGTCAAGATGTAAGAACTTTCAACATGGTATGTACTCACTCATAAGTGGATACTAGCTGTAAAGCAAAGGATAACCAGACTGCAACCCACAGCTCCAGGGAGGCTAGCTAGTAAGGAGGACCCTAGGAAAGATACAGGCATCGCCCAGCGATGGAGAAATGGATGAGATCTACATGAGCAAACTGGGGGAGGGGGGGTAATGGAGGGCAAAGGTTGGGGGAATGAGAGCTTAGGGGAGCGGGAGGTCCTAGCTGGATCAGGAACAGAGTGGGAGAACAAGGAAAGAGATACCATGATAAATGAAGACACCATGGGAATAGGAAGAAGCAGAGTGCTAGAGAGGTCCCCAGGAATCCACAAAGATGACTCCACCATAGACTACTGGCAATGGTCGAGAGGGTGCCTGAGCTGACCTACTCTGGTGATCTGATGGCTGAACACCCTAACTGTCATGATAGAACCCTCATCCAGTGACTGATAGAAGCAGATGTGGAGATCCACGGCCGGGTCCCAGACAGAGCTCCAGGAGTCCAATCGGCGAGAGAGAGGAGGGATTATATGAGCAAGAGATATCAAGAACATGATTGGAAAAAGTACAGAGACAACTAGCCAAACTAGTGGAAACACACGAACTGTGGACCAATAGCTGAGGAGCCCCCATGGTACTGGACTAGGCCCTCTGGATAAGTGAGACAGTTGATTAGCTTGAACTGTTTAGGGGGCCCCAGGCAGTGGGACCGGGACCTGGCCTTAGTGCATGAGCGGGCTTTTTGGAACCTAGGGCCTATGATGAGACATTTTGTGCAGCCTTGGTGCAGAGAGCAGGGGCTTGTACCTGCCCCAACTGAGTGTACCAGGCTCTGCTGACTCCCCATGGGAGACCTTGCCTTGGAGGAGGTGGGAATGGGAGGTGGGTTGGGGGTAAGGCTGGGAGGTGGGAGGAGGGAGGACAGGGGAATCTGAGGTTGATATGTCAAATAAATAGAAACTCTCTTAATTAAAAAAAAAAAAAAGATCTTTCAGCTCCTTCTCTAGCACAATGTCTGCCTGCATGCTGCTTTGCTTCTGGCCATAATGATAAAGGACTAAACCTCTGAACTGTAAGCAAGCCATTACAATTAAATGTTTTATTTTATAGGGGTTGCTGTGGTCATGGTGTCTCGTCACAGCAATGGAAACCCTAACTAAGACCAACGTTATTCCCTAGCCACACTGTTCTCACCATTTTTAGACTGTCTCAAGCTCATCTACGTAGGCTTTGAAGTTTTGGGTCCTAGTTTGTTTTACATATGTCTATATAGTTCATTCCTGCTGTGTGCTATCTCATGTATTCACTCCTCGGAGAAGCTGTCAGGGAGCATCACTATGCACAGTTAAATCCTGCCCACTGCCGTCACCTCACTCTGTTTGGTTTCAATCAGCTAGTTTATATTTGCTTTCCTGGTGTTTTTCTCTCTGTCTTCCCAATGTGATTACAAATTCTCAAGCCTGGTGATTTTATCTGTCTGGTTTACTGATGTATCCAGAGCACCTGGCGTTGTCCCTGGAATTACTAGGTGTGGAATTCATGATTAGAGTCCTAGGCATGCTTCCTAATTGTATTTCTGTCATAAACATATGTGTGCCTCTTGATTGAAGAGTTTGATCCTGATGATTGGTTTGTCTGAATCCGCAAAACAAATGATGCTTCTTAACTGCCCAGGTGCTCCTGTTTTTACGTGGTGGATTGAATTTATTTTAAGCCTGGCTGTCATAGTGTGTTCAATAGAATACTGCTGAATAAGTCTTTGGTGGACATTATGGGAATGCAGGAATGATGGCAGGTCCTAGCATGGATGCTATTGAGAGAAGCTCATGATCATGGAGGCATCTGGAAATCAGGGTGTGGTCCTTCCTGATTTCTCCTCAGCCCTTTTGTCAGTCACATCAAAAGTCTTCAGTATTCTTTAACACCGTGCATCCTTTAGGGAGAGACCTTTCTAATCTTGGAGAACAAAGACAGGTGACAGAGTCTGTCTTAGTGACTTTCCAGAGTTTGACTGGTCTGTCATTTCCCCAAAGCAGAGACCGAGCGGAGATATTAATTCAAGTGAAGGGAAAGAGGAGGTTAGACTCGGTCTGTCAATCTGAGAGATGCCCTTGTAAGACCGATGATAGTATCTTTCCTTTTCAATAGCCTCCCAGACATCTAATTTGCATGAGTTGTGAGATAAGACTCAGCTCTGTCTCATTTGCAAATCTGGAAACATAAGGGATAGACAATAAGAGGCTCTCACTAGCAAATCCAGAAAGTATGGCAAGGTTAACACCTGTCCCTAATAGAGACAGATGTGATGGTCTAGCCACCCCTGGACAGGAAAAAGAACGTGTGAGATTTATAGATATTCACTTCAGGAAATACGCTTACAGCCACTGAAATTAGTCAGATAAGAAAATTTGCTAGCCTTTAGTGAAGGTGCCTGAAGAAAAGGGCCCCTAATAAATGCATAAAAATTTACATCAAGCTACAAAGACCAATCAGTGGGCGTGAAAGTTGTGTCTTCATAATAATCTTAGGATAGCTACCAAAAATATTGATTTTGTGTGTTTTTTATTTCTTCACACGGACTGCTGCTAAATTGGCATTCATATCTTGAAGTTAAGGAGAATGAAAGACAACATATTTTAGGGAATAGTTTGTCCTTCAAGAGTCCTCTGTGCATAAACAATGAGTTAGACTTATACAGCATGAGTGAGATCCAGCAAAAGGCCAGGTAAGGTCCTCCAGGCTGGAAGCTGGAACAGGGTCCCAAGAGAAGCAATGGAATGTGAGCTTTGCTATCACAAGTCTCTGAACTCAGAGCAACAAGGGAGCAGCCCTACCATGATCTATCCACTTAGGCTAATTTGGAATGAGGAAATGGCAATAAATAGTGACAGCTGTGTCTGAAGGTTCTGAGTGCTGCTTCCAGAACAGAATGTCAGAGAGAGAGAGAGAGAGAGAGAGAGAGAGAGAGAGAGAGAGAGAGAATGTCTGTGAGCCCTGAGGTAAATGGGGCCACAGGGAACATTAATGATGTTACCAGCCAGCCTGTGTTGCAGCTTCAGACCCTTGCTCCTGTGAGCACTGAGGTGCTGGGCTGGGTCACTCTCACAGACTCTCTGCAGCTCTGGGTCATTTGGGGTCTGTTGAACCATTCCTGTGTACAGGGTATTGAAGCAGGGAAGGGAGAGGTGGGTTGTGAGAGACTGGGTGGGGGAATGAGAAGCCATTCAGAGTAAAGAGTGGACTGAGGAAGAAGCAGACAGGAGAGTGAGCACCCTTAGTGGGAGATGACAAGGAACTGAGACCCAGTGTGACAGATGTTGGTGAGCTATCATAGCATGTAGGCTATTACCACAGCCTGACTTTCAACTGCTAGAAGACTTTGACTGGGGAGGAGCCCCCTTTAATTCTGTTTCGGGGAGGCTAGACAATTAGTTCCATCTCACTCATAACAGCCAGCCCTTCACCAGTGGATTAATAGGAGTCAATACGATTTAATGTAGTAAGAGGGGAGCTCTGGCTTCCAGCAGGGGGTACCTCAAGGGGAGCCAGGGAGGGCTCTATATTATTTCCAGGATTCCCCAGGGTGCAAAGCCCCTTAGCCATGGCAGCTGCCTTACTTTCCCTTTGCCTGCAACTTTCTATTCCCTTGTCAGTGTTTCCTGAGCTTACCTCCAAGTCAGTAAGTGATGTACACATGAATCTTTCTCCCAGGATATTTTTCCTGTGAGAATATACAGGTAGTCACATATAATACAGACACAGCCCTTTATCCCACCCCAACACAAGACGATTTCACTGAAACTAGGCACTACTTGAGATAACTTGAGGGAAGAAATAAGTCAGACATGGTGGAGAATGCCTGGGATCTCAGTACTCTGAAGGCTGAGGTGAGTTCAAGACCAGCCTGAACTACAATGGAAGACCTTGTCTTAAAAAACAATGAAACAATGACAGAGGCAGAGCCAGGTGGATCTCTGTGAGGTCAAGGCCAGCCTGGTCTACAGAGTGAGAGCCAGGACAAGCACCAGAACTACACAGAGAAACCCTGTCTCGAAAAAACTAAAAACAAAAACAAAAACAAACAAACAAATAAAACAACGACAACTCTATAATAACCAAGATTAAGGTACCAGTTCAATAGCAGCTGGCTGAATGGCAACTGAAAGCCATTTAATCTGGTTACAGAAAAACAAGATTACTTCTACGTGCCTGAGTTTGGGCTGGAAATTCTTACATGTTCATATATGGGTTTCTACACTGTTTGATTCTACATAACTTCCTGCCTTGGCCTCACCTAGTTCCCCTTCATTCATATACCAAAGACCCTGCAGCGCAAGGCCTTTGACATTTCTGAAAACATTGTGAACCAGTCCTGAGGTACACTGGACAGTCCAGTGACCTCTCTGTCTGCAGTGGGTAAGCAGAGATCATGTGCCTGGAGGCCCATATGACCTTTAAGTTGCTGTGTATAATTTTCTGGGAACGTTTCATTACTGGCACTACCCCTTGTTTACTACTGATATGAATTATTGATGCTTAGTCTATAATCTGGACACTTTTATAGCCTGAACATGTAGATTCATAATGTTATGTTTTTTTTGTTTTTTTGTTTTTTTGCTATTTCATTATCCTTTCTGTTGATTTGGTCATGTTTAATGGTGCATTTATTTATTTATTTATTTGCTTTAGAGAGAGTCTTGCTGTGTAACTCAAGTAGGCTGGCATCCATCTCATGACCCTCATGCGTGCTGACATTACAGGCATGTACCATGATACCCATCTACACTTACATTCTTAAGGAATCTTCCAGGGCAGTAAAGGTAAGGAATAGTATTGCTGACAATCACCCTGCCAGGATTTTAGAAAGAGTGTTATAGATCAAAATCTGTTATACATGTATGTCTTGAGTAGAAAGCTGTGGAAAACAAGTTATATGACCTGGCCTTTGGTTTTGGTTCAGGATATTTTCTCTGTCTTCTGATCACCACCTTGCAAGATGTGGACATGACGTTGTCTCTGTGGTAGGAGTCTGTCTACTTTGCAGTTGGAATTAGTTCACTCTAAGCTGCTTAAATATGGGTTAGAAGTCCGCTTAGTGATCACAACACAGAGAAAACCTCCATGAAGCAGAGTCAGAATCTTCTAGCTTTTTATATTGTCTTTTTTTTTTTAGGTGGGTAGTTATGGGGATTTTTGTTGTTGTAAGCTTGTCTTGCTTCTTTGAGACAAAGTCTCACTGTGTAGCTCAGTCTGGCCTTGAACTGGCAATATTCCCTCCTTAGCCATCTAAGCTGTCATAACAAGCATGTACCACTTACCCACCTTCATATCCCATTCTCATAAGACATACTTCTAAAATACTTAAGTCAATCCCTATATCTCAAATAATTTTGATTTTTGCAGAGCATCATAGTTAACATTCATCATACCATTTAATAATATCCTGATACATATTTTAAAAACAAGTCCATTTCTGCTACTTCCTGTGCAAGCTACCCATCCTTCAAGCATCCATTGAGGTGTGAATAATAAAAGTGCTTATGGCTATTACCTGTATAGAGCATGGCTTCTCTGATCTAACACCAGGTGACCTCTCACTCAGGTTCACAGATTTTTCTTCACTTCTTTTTTACTAGTCATGTAACAGAGAGCAAAGAAGTAAAAATTACATCTTCATGAGGTAGTCTCTGAAGTTAGATTCCAAGAGTCAGAGATAGTATACTTTTTATATTCAGACTGAGAGGGGAAAAACATGGAGAGTGTCAGGGCTTTCTCTCGTTCCCATTGTGGACAGGATTCTGCAGAGCTGGCGGAGAAGGAACAAGAGTCAACTGGGATTTCATAAAATGAACTGAAGTTAAGTGGAGGCATCCTAAGTGATTAATTGCTAGTTAGTCCATATCCTCAACTTTCGGACAGAATTTATCTGTGATGAAAGTGAGTTTGCAGCCTCCCAGCCAGGGATCCCTGTTCTCGTGTATGCTCCAAGGCAGTGTTAGATTTTCTTTTTCTTGTACAATAAGGATTTCTTTTCATCAGTCAATATCGCGTGACGTACTGACCACCTGACACACAGGTAACTCTCATGCTTAAAGACCGCTCTGCCTCATCCCATCTTGGCCTACATGGACAGGATGCCATATTCCTCCATCTTGACAGATCCTAAGACATTTGTGTATCAGGGAGGAAAGCAAGGCGAGGCTCTGTCGGAAGAGGATGGAGTGAGTTCAGGCACCTGTCACACGTGATGGTGACAAAATGCCCCATTCCTCCATATATGCAATTGTGGATCTCCATGAAGAAAGCTTGACATTCTCCTTGAAGCAAGGAAGTGCTGAACCCTGACCAGAATGGATAGGTTTGATTCTCTGAACTGAATTAGTGAGGATTTAATTACTGCTGAATAAGCACCACAAATAGTCCCACCTTGTGGAAAAGACGTCACGGGTGCTTCACCCCCCTGCCTGGATTAAGCCTCTCTCCCTAGGGTCAACATAGTCAGGCATTGGGTTTACACTGCCGCATTTGTTCCTTATTGTTGATCCCCACATATTGGCCTGACTTCAGTTGCTTCTCAATGGATAGTCACAACCATATGCTTGCACTGTGCCTTTGCAAGAAATTTCATCTGTCTTCTACAGAGAAGCTTCCCTTTAGTTTTTATGCCCAGCAAGATGACGAGTCTCTAGCCAGACATAGTGAGAAGGCCTTAAGAAATAGCTTTCCCACATGTTCTTAATTGAGGACAAGAAGCTATCTGAATGAAATACAGAAGAAGGTGGTGGGGGGAGGAACTAGTTACTCGGGTGGGTGATGTAAAGGACTATGCAAGTGACCCCAAACCAAACAAGCAGAAAGTCCCAAGCAACCCAATTAAAGAGTGGACAATGAATAGATCTTTCCCAGAAGGAGATACGCAGACATCCAATAAGTACATAAAAAGACGCTATGTAGAGACCTCCACAGGTGTATGAAGGAGCATATGCTACTGTACACACACACACACACACACACACACACACACACACACACACACACACTCACACTCATTCACACACATGGCACACACATATACAGGTATACACATATAAAATATGCATAATATGAGTAGGAATTAGGGAAATGTGAGAGGCTGGGGAGATGGCTCAGTGGCTGAAGTGTTTGATTGATGCCCAGGTGTAAGACTAGAGTTTGGTTTCACTGCAGAAAGCATGTGAAAGCTGAGCAGGTTTGGTGGCAACCTGTAATCTCAGCACTGGAAAAGCAGATACATAAGATCCCTGGGGCAAGCTGGATAGCTAGACTAGTGTGCTATTGGCGAGCTCTGGGTTCAGATACTCTATCTTAATAAATAAAGTGGATTGAGAAAGGCATTCACTGTCAATTCTGGGCCTTTACACACTTGTTTACACACATATGCATATATGCACATACATGCATATACCACAAACACACACACACACACACACACACACACACATGCACCCCAAAACCCCCAAATACAATGTGATGCCCCTCAACCTATAGCTATTATTAAAATAATATTTTATTTTTTTATTATACTACTCTTGGCAAATATGTAGAGAAGTTAGAATCTGTGTGTAGTTAGTAGTTATACAAGATGGCAGAGCTATTATAGAAAACAGTATGATAATTCTATTTTTTAAAAAGTTAGAATTATCATATGGTCCAACAACTCAACATTTGAGAATATAACCAGAAGAACTAAAAGAAGACTCTTAAGAAGAAAAAAGACATTGTACACTCATGTTTACAGAAGTATTATTTATGCAGCTATAGGGAGAACCAACCACATGACCATCAAGGGACAAATTAGCAGTGTGATAATGCATCAATAGAATATTACTTTGCTTTAAAAATGAAAGAAGTTATGATACATGCTATAATGTGGATAAATTGAAAGTCTACTATGCTAAGGGAAATTTATCAGTCTGAAAAAGACAAATGCTATAAGATTTCATTATGTTAAAAGTCTAGTGTTGTCAAATGCATAGAGATGGAAAGTAAAGTGGCATTTGCCAGAGCTGGAGCTGAGGGGGATTGGGAAACATTGTTCAGTCAGTTTTGTTAGTTGAAAAGAGTTGAGGAAGTGGATGATGGGTGTGAATGTATTGAACTCCATTGTACACCTAATAGTCAAGAACAAATACCTTGTCATGTATATTCTGCCACAATTTTTAAAAGGACCATGCATCTTAGTTTCCTTTCTTGTGATAGAATACTCTGACAAAAGAGAGGGAGGGCTTCTTCTGGTTCATAGTTCAAAGGTGCAATCTGTCATGCTTGGGAAGTCATGGCAGCAAGAGCCTGAGGCAGCTGGTCACACTGTATCTAAAATCTAGAAGCAGAGAGCAGTGCAGGCTGCTGCTTGGCCCTTTCTCCACTTACACAGTCCAGGATCCCAGCCAAGGGAGTGGTAGCACCCACAGTGGGTGGGTCTTCCCATTTCAGTTAATGCAATCAAAATAATCCCCACAGACATGCCCAGAGGGTATGGTGAGTCGAGATTCTCTCAAGTTGATAAGTTCACATTAAACCAGCACAGATGTAAGCAGGAAGCTATGGAGTTTTACATGTATTCCAATCTGTTCATTGAAATAATAAATCAGAAAGATACTTGGGACTGTAATCAAAGCCAAGAACAAAGAATAAAGTTTTTGTGAAACTTTGATTCTATGATCAAACCCTTTAAAGGCACTTACCAGTAGAGAAGTGGTAAAGGTGGAGGAGTTTTCCTGTAATGGCAGCTGCTCTCGAATAACCACTCAGAGACTTAATATTATTTGTAAATGCTTGGTCGATTTACTATTATTATTATTATTATTATTATTATTATTATTATTACTATTACTATTATTTGTAAGAGCGCAGGCTTGTTACCGATTAGCTCGTACAACTTAAGCCATTTCTATCAATCTATGTGCTTCCCCAAGGCTTGTGACTTTTACCTTTATCTCATTTTGTGTGTCTGACTTGTTCTACATCTGGCTGGTGACTCCTCTGACTCCACCCTTCCTCATCCCATCATTCTCAGTTTGGCTTTCCTGCCTAACTTTATCCTTTTCAACTATCGGCCAGTCAGCTTGTTTACTAAACCAATCATAGCAACATATATTCACACAGTGTACAGAAGGATTATTCAACAACAAAGTGGTTATACATGGAACAGTCTGCTGGAATCTCAGTGGTTCATTATAATGAAAAAACTTTACTCATAGCTAGGTGTGGTGTAACACACATTTATTCTCAACAGATGAAGGTGGATCTCTATGAGTTCAAGGTCAGCTGGGTCTACCTAGTGAGCTCCAGGACAGCCAGGGCTACATAGAGAGAGCCTGTCTTAAAGAAAATGAAAAAGAAACAAACAAGCAACGAAAACAAAAACAAAAAAAAATCAACATGTACACACAAAGCAAATGAACGAACACTTAACAATTATGCTATATGCTGAGCACAGGTTTGTGGTGGGCCTCTGCTCCAGCTACACAGTCACAGAGGGACCCTGGTTGATGAGCGCCACATCCTCTTTGGATGATGGTTTTCTTCTCCTCTCATTGTGGCTTCTAAGGTGTTTAAAATAGGGGAAGAGAATGCAAAAGATAAAGTGACCACTTTAAAATACTATGCTGAGAGTAACATGCATTTGCCCCATGTCAGCTAAAATTATTGTGTTAAGTCGTTACCAATTAGTAGGGTGGTCAGAGCGTCCCTGTGCTCTGTTCAGACCGGACATGAAGCTTTCCTGGATCTTCTCGCTGGGAGCTACAGCAGATGGTGCCCTCTAGTGTCAGGCCGTTGTGCAGGTCAGGAGTGTTGGATTCTTAGCCCCTCAAGCCTTGCAGCTCTTGTGCGACCTGGAGAGTCTTTCCACCTGAGGTGTCTGAGATTCTTAGCCCTAAAGACATGACATTTCTCTGGAAAGCTTCCTTCCATCAACCAGGACCTAAAGTTTCTCCTCTCTGGCCACCAGTGCTGGTCCGGTGTTGGTCTGGTGCCTCTGCCAGGAATGCTGATCCGGTGACTCTGCTGCTTCTTTGTGTCACAAGCTCAGCTCCCAATACTAAAGCCAGGATTTAATAAAAGACCTTGAGAGAAAGAAGCCTTTTGCTGTCATTTTGAAACACTGGGAGAGGCAGCACGGGAGATACACCATGTGAGCCTGAGGAGTCTGCTTCTATAGCTAGAGAAAGAGTGTATAGGCCAATTACAACTTTATCTGTTTAACCACAGCCGTGAAGGTCTGAGTTTGGACCAATCACACCCTCTTCCGTTCCAATCACGGCAGCACCTGTGCTAGGCTAATGGAGGAAGTGCTTTCCCCTATCCCTAGCATTGGTGGAAATGACTTCATGGCCATCTAGAGATAACTGAGGATTGTGATAGTAAAAAGTGGAGCACGTGCTATTGCAAATCCTAGTCTGTGTTTTTAGCAGCCAGGGCAACAGCTGCACCTTCAGGAGGCAGGGCAATCAGCTGATAGTGTATAGTTTTCTCAAGGTGCCTATGGGGTGTTCAAGAGGGTTAATGCTGGCATCAAGGCTATTTGCTTGACAGTTCTTTTCTTCAAGGCAGCCAGGGCAGCAAGGAGGAGGCCAGAAGCTGCCACCTAGGGAGTCAAGTGGCTCTGTGCCCATCATCTTTATTTTCCAAAAATGACCATAACATGAGATCACTGAAATTAAAAATTATTAGTGCCAATAGTGCTTTTAACAGTGCTTACCCATGCCTGGTGCCTCGTGGAGAGCAATGCCAGTTGAACTGTAGATTTTGCAAGAAGTGTGTTCTTCCTGGATGCTCAGGCAGAGGAAAATGAAACGGATGTTGGTAATGCATCACATTGCGTCTACCACAGGGAGCATTGCTAAATGCCAGAAATTAATAGAATAACCTAATGTGAGTCACAAACATTTACAAATAATTAAACCAGTAGCAAAGCTATAGTTTATTCCACTTCTAGCATTCTGGGAAGTTAATGCCAATACTTATTAATGTTTATTCTCTTTACCCTCAAATATCAGGGCTCCCAATCAAACAAGGGTAGAAGGAAAAACTAAGTGATGGCAAAGTACCAACGTGTTAGCCTCATGTTTTCAGGACATAGTGTAGGACTCTTCAATGCTGTCACTCGTACAAGACTGTTCTGATTCTCAGGGTCTGTGATATCTTTCTTGCACTGATCTGTTCCTGATACATTTCATGTATGGACATCACAGAATGTAGTGGATAGGTTGCCAATAGCAGTTGTATGAGCAATGACGAAGTTATGCCTTTCTCAATATAAACCATAATGCTGAACTGGCCTGTAAAGGCATTTCTACAGGGAACCGATCTAATAGTCTTTGAGTGTAATTTTCCTGGTTATTTGACTTGATTTAGAGAGAGAGCTTAGAGGGTCGAAGGGATTGAATATTTAGCAAGCTCTTTTTTCTCCCCTGTCTTTTTGAATATCAGTTGTCTCAGCTGGAGTGGAGACGCTAGATAGGATGTCATATGAAGATCAGTACCTCTTTTCCCAAGTAGAACTATTCCGTGTTACTGATTGGAGCAGATTCAGGTGCTTTGGGCACAGACACATCAGTGGAAGAGTTAACATTTTGACAGTACAATTAAGGAAGATTACTTACATTTCATCCTGAGTATAAATCTGAATGTGCAGGGTTTAGAATATACCCCTTTCAATATTTAAGCATATATGGGTTTGTTCTGAATTTGTGGTGCCATGAGACTGTTCTTGAATGATCCATCGTTTATGGAAGTGATTTAACAAAAGCCTGCAAGAGTCTGTAGAGCCCAGGGCTTATGGTACCTTATGGTCCCATTGACCCAGGCACCATTTCCATCCCCATGATCAAAGGCAGCTTACCTTTGATGCATTCAGCCAGCTGGTTATGTCCTTCCCGCTCAGGCCCGCAAGTTCCTTTCAGGTAGTACTTTGGGTATTGCTTGCTTCTTCCTAACATGAGTTTTATCTAAGTGAACCCTCCTCTGGCTTCAACTTCTAACCCTTACCTCAGATCTTTTGTTTTGGGCACTTTGGTTTTTATGTGTTTTGGTTTGTTGTTTATTATTTCTTTACTAAAGATTTATTTTTGTTTTTAATTATGTGTAAACATGTGTGTCTGTGTGTGGCTATGTGCACATGTGAGTTCAGGTGCCCTGGGAGTCCAGAAGAGGATGTCACATTCTCCTGGAACTACAGGATGTCCTGGGTTCTCTACAAGAACAGGATGTGCTGTGCTCTTAACTGCTACTTATGTTTTCCGTGTGCTTTATTAGGGTTTTACTTTCAGTCATTGGCAAAAGATTTCAGGGTGTGTGCTGTGTGCGATGTAGTGGGTAGCTGTTCCAGCTTTGACCTGGAAGTACTACCCTCATTGAGGCTTCTGGTAACTGTCACACCTAGAAGGCAGAGCCAAGAAAGGAGCCCTGAAGACCTGAGATCTGGATGCTGGCTCCTTTTGGTTCCTGGATCCTGGACGCTGGAGGTAGACTGAACAGAGTTCTCCAGAAAACGCCGCTGGACTGCGCTTCACCTTTCCCAGACCCTGTAACCTGTCCCTTCACTTGTAAATTACTCCACAAAATAAACCTCCCTTTTAACTATGTGGAATTGCCTTAATATTTCTACCAATAGCGCATGCTTTTGCTTCTTCTCCCACTCCCTTGGAAAGTTTTTTTCATCCTCTACTTTGACATTTTAGGAATCAGCAGTGTCAAACACTTACCGTGGATAATATATAGTAACTTATCTTCAACCTTTAACTGCTTCCCAAAGAGGGTATTTGGAAGGTAGTTTAACATTTGTATCTAGACGTCACTAGCTCTTATTAATGGGTCCGTTGATATGATGCTTGCCACACAGGCATGAAGACCTGAGTTCTACCCCAAAAACCCAGGCAAAAAAAGTCAGGCATGGCAGTGTGTACCTGTAATCCCAGTGCTGGGGTGGGCATGTGGGAAGTGGAGACAGGAAGATGGCTAGGACTTGCTGGCCTGTCAGTCTAGCTGAATCAGTGAGAAGCCATGTTTAAAAAATAAGGTGTAGAGTGGTTGAAAAAAGCACCCTAAACCCCTGGCCTTTGCATGGGTACATACACATGTGCACATGCACACACATCCACACAAACATATGTACATATACACAAAAGAAAACCATTGCATGGCTGCATACACATGTGCACATGCACACATATCCACACAAACATAAGTATATATACACAAAAGAAAAACATTCTCTGGGTGAATTTGAGGACAGAAGAATTCAAAGGCTTACTAACTGCACATGTAAACCGTTGGTTTTTCCTGAAGATAATGAACAAAGGACTACTTTTATATAAAAAAATTAAACAACTAAAAATTATACTTGGCTCCCATTATCAAGAGACTTATACTTCATTCATTAATTAGATTAAATTGTAAAGATTTGAAAATATTTCCTTCAAGAATATTCTTAAATTTAAAGTGGCTCATTAAATACTCCATAATGAGCAGATTTAACATTTCACTGTTACTTACAGCCTGAGTTCTGTATACATGGGAAAATTCAATGGTTACTGAGTTAGAGAATTTAGGATTAAATTTAAAAAATCTTCTTCAACCAGAATATTATTAAGGATTCTAGGCATTTGTATTTCAAAGGGGATTTTCCATTATCTGATAAAATACCATATTCCCATATGCACCTTAGCTTGGATCATTGAGTCACTTCTGGGCATCTCTGTTGCATTGATGTATCTATGGGTCTTTTTCACTTTTGGAGAGTCCCTGAAATAGGGCTGAGTGTTTGGAAGGGATGTATCATCTCACTTCATTGGGTTGGACCCTCTGCTTTGATTGGCATATATTCTCATTTTCCACCGGATGTTATAAGGAGTGCTCTGAAGACATCGCCCAGCAGGAAAATGGATGAGGAAGAAATGATACCAGAATACTGCTCTTTAGAACAGGGTGCACTCTTAGGGAACACTAAGTGCTGGCTTAGTTGTAAATGCTTCCTGCGCTGTTCTAGCTTAACTTCTGGATTTGAACTTTTCAGAGCCTGAGCTGCTTTTGTTCTTTACCTGAGGTGAGAAATGTGACCTGAATTCTCTGTGGTCCTGGAGAACCAAAGTAAAGCTGACATTAACACAGTCCCCAAAAGTTCACAAAGATTAATGCGCTGCTGAATTATTTAAAAGGATCGACAATTCTTTTTCTTATCCATATGCATTGCTGGGGTAGCCAGCTAGCTTCGTGCGGTTATGAAGTGATTTTTTTTTTAAAAGATAAGGTTAATCAGAATACCTTCTTCATTAAAAGTCATCTCCAAAGCCAGATAAAAATGCATGTTTTGAGAGACTAGAATCAACTTCAAAAAAGATTCCATCCCTTTGTGCTGATATGAGTCTTCAAGAGTGTCTCAAAATAAGTTTGTTTGGCCTGTACGGATAGTGGGTGGGAGGCTACTTGTCAATGGCAGTTGCCAGGTAAATAACAGTACGAGGGAGAAAAAGAAAGGGAGACTAAAGTCTTCTTTAAAAATACTGAAGGCTGTATTTTTGGATGT
Organism: Peromyscus attwateri; assembly: GCA_902168425.1. NCBI lineage: Eukaryota > Metazoa > Chordata > Mammalia > Rodentia > Cricetidae > Peromyscus > Peromyscus attwateri. The sequence goes on from CABHPP010143484.1 coordinate 21,552, forward strand.
TGAATCTTTCTTCATATATTGGATTAAACCAAGGTCTCCTCTCTAATGAATACCCATGGAAATCTGGGATTGTGTGATGTAAATTCCATGACCCGTTCGCAGTCTCCCCAAGGTAACTTTCACAGGAAACATCTCTCTGATTTATCACACTGTCCTGGTTTTTGTGCCACCCTTTGTCACCACCATGATCTGGTGTACCTTGTGAATCTCTGGTGTGCTGTAAACACCTAAAATCCTAACGTAGGAGATGACCCTGTTTTCATCCTGGGGATGATCTAGGTTCAACTTTACTTCTTGTGTTAGAGTTCTTTAGAGGAACAGAACCAAGAGAATGCACATGTATTAAAAGGGGATTTATTAGATTGGCTAACATGATACAGTCTGGGTAGTCCCAAAAGAAATGGTAGTGTTCACCAGAGAAGCTGAGGTTTGTAGCTGCTCAGTCCACCAGGCTGGAGGATTCCCGTTGAACCAGTGGTCTTCAGTTCACACTGGAAGGCTGAAGAAGTTGGGTTCTGGCAGCAGCAGTGGGAGTAGCAAGGGGTTAAAGGAACTCGGGGACAGAGAACAACTCACCAGAGAGATGTGAAAGCAAAATGCAAAACGCAGTCCCCTCACACCCCATAGGTGTTCTCTCGGAGTGTCTCTTAGTTGAGTCTGGACCCTACAAAGCTGACATCCATGATTAACCATTGCATCTCTAACTCACAGAAGGACAAGGACAGATGTGAAAACAATGACCAGTGGGTTTAGTATCTGGCAAGGGGAAAGGCTGAAGAATTTTGCTTGGGGAGAGCGCTTGGTGACAGGTATCTTCAAGGAATCTGATGATGAGCTGAGTTTTTGACCTAACTTCTATTCCTTTTTCACTGTAAAGCTTGTTGGGAAGAGAGTTGCATTATCTGAGAATTATGAGTCTATGGAGGTGATTGAGAATTTCCTCAAGATAGCCATACATGCACCTAATTCAGCTGAGACCTTCTGGGAAGATGATGCTGAAAGGCATTCCCAAAAGATAGGAACATGCAACCAAAGCTGTAGCATGAATCTTAAAGAGTCTTATTAATAAAACCAAACCCAAGGCCAGTTTATTGGGGTGAATGCTGGAAGATCAGAAAAGCAGAACAAGCCACAGCTTCGTTACCTCGCCAGTTCCTCAGCTGATCCTGTTTCCTCAGGAAGCTTCTGAGTCCTCATCCAAATGAATCTCAGCTGAACCGTGCTGCTCAAAGCCTAAAAGCTTAACCAGGCTATAGTTCCTCGTCCTCACGCCTTAAATACCTTTCTGCCTCCTGCCATTACTTCCTGGGATTAAAGGCGTGAGTCACCATGCTTGGCTGTTTCCAGTGTGGCCTTGAACCCACAGAGATCCAGGTGGATCTCTGCCTCTGGAATGCTAGGATTAAAGGTGTGTGCTACCACTGCCTAAACTCTATGTTTAATATTGTGGCTGTTCTGTTCTCTGACTCCAGATAAGTTTATCAGAGTGTACAATATTTATGGGAACACAATATCACCACACAAAGCTGCAAGTGTTAAGACGATTTCATTTGTGGGAATTCAGGTCAAGTGCGGGTAATGCAGTTGAATCCACAAGGAGGACCCCAGCTTAGACTACTAGCAATAGTGGAGAGGGTGCCTGAGCTGGCTTACCCCGGTAATCAGATTGGTGAACACCCTAACTGTCATCATAGAGCCTTCATCCAGTAACTGATAGAAACAGATGCAGAGACCCACAGCCAGGCATTAGGTTGAGCTCCAGAAGTCCATTCGAAGAGAGGGAAGAGGGATTCTATGAGCAAGGGGCATCAAGATCATGATGGGGAAACTTACAGATACAACCAAACCAAATTAGTGGGAACTCATGAACTTAAAAACCAACAGCTCTGGAGCCTCCATGGACTAGGCCCTTTGCATAATCGAGACAGTTATTTAGCTTGGTCTCTTTAAGGGGCCCCTAGTAGTGGGAATAGAGTCTATCCCTGGTACATGAACTGGCTTTTTGGAGCCCATTACCTATGGTGGGACACCTTGCACAGCCTTGATGCAGGGGGAGGGGCTTGGACCTGCCTCAGCTGAATGTAAGGGGCTTTGCTGACTCCCCATGGAGGGCTTTACCTTTTTCGGAGGAGGGGATAGGGCTGTGCTGGAGGGGAAGAGTGGGAGGGTAGTGGGAGGAGGGAAGAGGGGGATCTGTGGTTGGTATGTAAAATGAATACAAAATTTCTTAATAAAAAAGAGATTCTATGAATATCAGAAGAGACTTTGGGGAAAAAAAGTAAAAGTAATATGATCTGGCTCATTGTGAGTTTGCTTGTCGTAGCAAATGGCAACGTGAACCTCAATCTGCCGATCTATTCTGAAAAGAGAAGCAAACTGTTTACACTACAGATGCATCTAAGAGCAGTAAAGAGCCCAAGAGTTCTTGGGGTTTTACAGAGCTCTGGAATGTGCTAGGGGAGCTCTGCCCAAGAATTGTTTGGTAAAGTCAAAGGGACTTTGCTCCAACAAAATCTTCCAGTAAGAGCAGATTAGCATACAGAATTTTTGACGAGGAAGCCACAGGAAATTATAAAAATTCTGTCACAGGGTTCTGTGCATCTCTCACTGGTTTTCCTCAATGGTGAGATTTCGTACAAAAGCCAAAAGCAAAACAGGAAATTAGTATTGAGATAATCCACAGAGCTTATGAGAGTTTACTAGTTCATAGGCACGTGTGTGCATGTGTGTGAGTGTGAGTGTGAGTGTGTGTGTGTGTGTATGAAACATATTTTGTTGTAGTCTCCACAACCAAGATACAAAGTGCTCTATTGCCTCAAAAATCCCACCCAGTGCCCCTTGATAATGACACTTATTGTCACTCCTCATCCCATCACTCTCCAGTCTCTTCACGCTCCTGCGAGCACTAACCATTGTTTTTTTTTTTCCCCCTAAAGTGTGGTAATTTTGGATTACGTAGTCTGTGACATTTGGAAATTAGCTTTATTTCTCCCACTTAGCACGCCCCCACCCCTTGATATTCAGCCAAGTTTTCTTCTTCATCAACAATCCAGGGATTTAAAAAGTCTGTGAGTTTATTTTATTCTTATAATATTTCAGTCAGCAATGAGTTAAATATTCAGCGTTTTAAAAAAGTAAGATGGTGGCTAAATAGTAAAGGAATTTTACATTAGATTAAGAAGGACATTTGTTAAGCAAGATATATTTGGAATTCATTGACCTTCACAATTATAGTCACATATATATCCTCAACCATTTTTGTTAAGTATATGACTTGAATTTTTTAAATTTTTAATTATGTGTATCCATGTGTGTGGAGTGTAGATGCTCAAAGAGGACAGATAAGGGTGTCAGATTCTCTGGAGCTAGAGTTACAGACCATTGTGTGACACCTGACATGCGTATTAGAAATTGAACTCAGGTCCTCTAGAGAGCCACAAGTGTTCTTAACTACTAAGCCACCTCTCTAGCCCCATGTCTTGAACTTCTTTGGGCTTCTGTCAATATAGTAAAATGGGAACCAAAGTCAAATACCTATTTTCTCCTTTGTAGTGTATTGGGGAATCATGAAAGTCAGAAAACCTGTAGTATATTTGCAAACCCGCCTTACACACACATTCCAACCTCTGGGAAGAGTCTCAGATTCTTTGTCTACTGTGTGTATCAGTGTGTGAGACTTGCCTTCTTTACCCATAGAGCTATTAGCTGCATTAAGTGAGGTGATGCATATTAAAGCAATATTTAAACTATCAGAGACTATTCGAATGGAAATGGTGGTTTTTAATATTGATATACCTTAATAATGGATCAAAAACTTCCACTACTGTTCCAAAGCCTCAGATTGACAACATGAAAGGTAGTTCAGTAAAAGAGAGAGCTAGACAGTGATATTCCGTTTATTAAACTCTGCTACATTGAAAGTTTACCTAATTTTTATCAAGCTCAAATTTATTTTAAATCTGAAACTATACATAATGTTCTCTTTAAAGGATATTGAGGTAACAGATGATTATATGAATAATGAATAATATGATCATGTTATGAAGTGTAGAGATATGTGAATAATGGAACATAAATAATTAGTCCATAGTGGGATTTGATAGTGATAGTTTTGATATTAGAATTGGTGCTTTTTAGGACCTGTGAAATTATAACTTTGGGAAAATATATAAGCTTTCAATTTAATTAGGTTCAATGCAACAGTCAGAAGTTTCATTGTGTGCTTATGGGCATTTCCTATGTCATGTGAAGGTACCACATCTCTGTTCTTGCAGGTTGAAAATCTAATTTTGTGAGAAGACATAGGATTTAGAGCAGAGAGATGTGAAGTAAAGTCTGGCAGTATTAGTTGCATCTTAAGCAGGTCCAATAACCTCCCAACCATCAGTCTCATCACCTACCACATTTCGCCAGTTAAATTTATAAAGTGCAATGCCTAGCATATCACAGATACTTGAGTACCAGGGTGGAATGGCCAAGTTATTCCTTCTGGAACTCTCACTTTTTTATTTGTTCAATCATTATTGACAGTCAGTTAAAATTTTGAATTGGAAACTAGTGTACCAAGTACTTGTCCTTATCTAGAGATGCACTCTGAGTGACCAACAAATCTCTCTCTCTCTCTCTCTCTCTCTCTCTCTCTCTCTCTCTCTTTCTCTCTCTCTCTCTCTCCATTCTATTTTTCAGCCTATCATTTATTTTCAGTTCTTTGAACCTGAATGCCCACAGAAAGACCACGAGGACCAACTACTTCCATATCCCTCATTACTTTCTCTTGTCTGTGTGTGTGTGTGTGTGTGTGTGTGTGTATGTACATGTGTGAAGGTCAAAGAAATATCTTGGGTATTGTTCCTGGCTTTCCATCTTCTTTGATACAGTCTCTTGTCTACTACTGTAAGGGAGTGTTACAGCTCTGGAGGGAAAGGTATCCCAACTTATCAGGAAGCCAGACTATATCTGGAGCTGCAATAGGACAGTTCTGGAGGGTAGAGCCACAATAGGATGGCTCTGGAGGCTGGAGCCGCCATAGGACAGCTCAGCTCTGGGGAGATTTCCTGACTGGTCAGGAAGTCAGGTAATACCTGAAGCTGGGGTGCTGTGAGGGATGGTCTCCCTGCAGGATATAGTAATCCTGCTCCTTTCCTAGGAGAGAGCTGTTACAGCTGAGCTTCTGAGCTTTGATCGGTGCCCCCTTAAGGGGGCTTCCCAGCAGAGCTCTGCTTCTTCTTCTTCTTTCTGACCCAAGATGTTGCTTCTTCAGCTTCACTCTGCTAAAGGGGAAACCCCTGCAGAAATGTAGCAATCTCCTCAGGCTCCAGTGAAAAGCTGTTACTTTTTTCTGCTCAGTCTTGCTCAGCCCCCCTAAGGGAACATCTCAGCAAGGTTTTTTTCTGCTCAGTCCCCTAAGGGACATCTCAGCAAGGTTCTTCTGTTCTGCTCCACCTTGTTCAACTCCCCCTAAGGGAACATCTCAGCAAGGTTTTTTGTTTTCTGCTCAGTTCCCTAAGGGAGGTCTCAGCAAGGTTCTTCTATTCTTCTGTTCTGCTGGCGAATATAGATCTTCACCCAAGACTCTTTTTAGAAAAAGATTTGTTTGGGAAGGAGGAGTCCAGGAGAGTGGCTGCCTCTGCCAGAGTGGGAAAGGACAGCTAACAAATGTCCTTTATATAGGGCTTATATAGGGCTTCCTAAGGGTGGAGTTTCTCCAGGGAGAAGCTTTTCTGCTTAGGGATTGGTCAGTTTTCCAGCTCAGGGATTGGTTAGTTTTGGTGGTCAGGGCCAGAGATGGCTCTGATTTCAGGGTCAAACTGTGTTTCTTTCACTGGTCCTATTTAATCCTTTGACTTTAATTTTAGGGCCAGGGTGTATTTCTTTCACTGGCTCTGATTCTAGGGACAAAGTGTGTTTCTTTGGCTCTGGTTTCAGAGTCAGGGCATGTTTCTTTGGTTCTGGGTTCAGGGATAAAGTATTTCTTTCACCGGGTCAGGTCTCAGATCCAGGGTGGGTTTCACTGGCTCTGGTTTCAGGGCCAGGGTGGGTTTCCCTACAACTTCTAAATATTCCAAGTTAGCTAGTCTGCAAGCTTCTGTGGATTCTCTTGTGTCAACCCCTCATGTCACTACAGGAGGGCTGGGATTGCACACTGGCATGTCTGCTTTATAGGGATTCTTGGGACTCTAAGTTCAGGTACTTTCACGGCAAGCATGTCTTCCACTGAGCCATCCTCCCAACTCTCTCTCTCTTTTCTCATACCAAAGTGTTCCTCCCCATGTATTTACATACATGGATGTCTAAAACACCCGAACTTGTTAAAAATTAAATCAGCTATTTCCCCAATATAATCTATATAGTACTGAAAACATCCATCACTAAATAAGTTTGGGAAGGAATGGCTAAATAAAGTAGATTTCTTTATGGTTGGCGTTTATAAGCTCACATGGAGAGAGTGGTATGAAATGCAGCATTTTCGAACTGCATTTTTCTAGCAGAATTTTTATCTTAGACCAAGTCACAAGATTAGTGTGAGTCATGCACTGATCTACTCTGGGAGATAATAGATGATCTGAGATTGTGCCAAGTGATAACTTATTCCTAAATGACTGGAGATTTGGAAGGATTTATTAGAACTCTTTGGAAGAAAAACAAAGGAAATATACAAACATATTGGAATAGTACATAGAAGTGATGAGAATATTGAATAGATTTTTTATTAAAGATTATAGTTTTAAATTGTGTTTATTCAATATCAATTAAGATAGAAACACCTTAGACTTTTATGACAATGATCTTTCCTAAGTAATTGATGTAATTATAGTTTGAGTTTAAAGTTGCATATAGTATTTCTTGAAATATACCTTATTCTGAGATGAAAGGAGTCAACAAAAGGTTAGTTACATTATTTTGATATTTTCCCTCTGGGCATTATGTGAAATAGATCCTTTTCTCTTTTTCTTTTTCTTTTTCCTTTGAACATTTAAAACACTTCTAGAAATCATATCTAAATTCAGTATAACTTGAAATGCATTTGGTGAAGTTAGAGAAACTCATAGTACTTTTCTTGATTCATCAGAATGTCAACTGTAATGAGGCTGGGCTATCTAAATATGTTCATTAGTTTATTGTTATGTTTTAATTTTCATGAATATATTATCTATAGTAATTCATCTACTGAAGATTGCATGGAAGGCTTCCTTTCAGATAGAACTCAGTAAGTGCTGGCTTAGGAATTCAGATAGTCTAAAAGCAAAGTGAGTCTCCATCATCAATTTGTCTGAACAGATATGTGGCCTTCTGATGGATAACTCATTTCCAATCACAATGACTTCAAACCCATTCAACATGGTTTATTTCTTACTCTTTATATTTTCTTCAGCTGTTAAGGTCTTTCCAGCCCTCAGAATCACACTCATTGCCACCATTCACCATCAGACCAATGTGTGTGTTCAGGGTAGATCTGTTTATCTGAGTTTGTTTCGCAGATGTTGTCGGAGAAACATATGCTTTTCATTCAAGAATGGACTGAAAATTTTAGTTCTTTTGAAAATTCTTTTCATATTATTATCTCTATCTTTTCTTTCTTTCTTTTGCAGCTCCATTCACTTACATTTCTTGTTTGTCTTTTTTTTTTCTAACAGTACCCATTCTTAATACTACATACTTTTCATGGTTGCTCTGGAACCACTTAGAATTTATTGTTTTGCCCTCCCCGCCAGAATAGCTCTAATATGGAGAACACATCTCAAGTAGACTTTATCAAATAATTCAAATTTGAGAACCTTAAGGTGCAACAGAGCCTTCAACGTCATTTGGTGTATTTTGGCAGTACTCCTGGAAACCATTCCTCTGACAGACTGCTCAAGTGCCTTAGTCATCTGCTTGAACTCCAAAGGGGCCTCCTGTGACACTTTTGGGGCAGCTCTAGCTTCTGATCTTTGCCTTGGCAGGGTGGGTCGTGACCTTACCTAAGCATCAGTGAAACAGGACAGTGTTTGTCTCCTATAGCTTAATCTTCTTTACTTTTTGGCTCTTTGAGGGCCCGCCATCCAGCTCCCAAATAAACACAGGGAGACTTATTCTTACTTATGAATGCTGGGACTTAGCTTGGTTTATTTCTAGCCAGCTTTTCTTAAATTGTCCCACCTACCTTTTGTCTCTGGGCTTTTTACCTTTCTTTATTCTATATATCTTGCTTTCCTTCTTACTCTGTGGCTGTGTGGCTGGCTGGTGTCCTTTCTCCTCCTCCTTTTCTTCACTCCTCCCTTCCTCTTTTCTATTTATTCTCTCTGCCTGGTAGCCCTGCCTATTCCTTTCCCTGCCTAGCTATTGGCTGTTCAGCTCTTTTTTAGACCAATCAGGTGTTTTAGGCAGGCAAAGTAACACAGCATTACAGAGTTAAACAAATGCAACATAGAAGAATGCAACACATCTTTGCATCATTAAACCAATATTCCACAGCATACAAGAATGTAACACATCTTAAAATAATCTACAACAGTCTCCATAGTCCAGAGAAGCTAAAGCTTCTGTGCTAAGTCTATGTAAGAGACCAGTAATAACACAAAGCAGGGAAATGGATGGAAACCATGATTCTGAGATGCCCTAAACTTTGGGTTGTAGACCCCTCTCCCTGCCCCCACACAAAAAAATGTAATTCTGTGTAAACAGAAATAGACCCAAAATTGGAAGGTGAGTCATGCATTAGAATCTAGAAAGAGAATGCTATGATAATAGAGACAGAAAATGCTCTATAGAATGACTAGAAGATTTCCCTATGTATGGTTGTGAATGCTACTGAAGTGTCTGCGGCTTATAGGGGGCATCTTGAGGCTGTGTAGGGCTCAGACTGGCTTGCAGAGCAGAGGTAGAAGATAACCATTGATCTCTATTAGTTTTCTTCTTGATTTGGAGGGAGCAGAGTGAGCTTCACTACTTGTACCACAGGGACAACAGACATCTGCAAACAAACTCTAATGTTTGAAACTGGATCATCTTTCTGTGTGTTTACTTGAGTGTTTACACTGCCTGACCTAACCTCACAGAACTGGAATCTGGGAACCTGGAAACAGAGATTAAAGCTATCCCTGAGCCATGGCATACTTGCCAGGACAGACCATCTCCTCAAGGAGAACGCTTGTTTGTGCTGACAAGGGTGTGCTCTGGAATGGGTGTGGTAATCTCTTGGGAGCTAGATTGCCTTCCTGTGAATTGGTTATGGTGATAACATCTTCTGACCACCTTGCTGAACAGAACAGAGAGGGTGATCAGCCAGACCCCAGGTGGACCAACATGGATATGGCAGTGCACATCTTTAATCCCAGCATATATGGCAAGATGGGATGTATAAGAGCTCCTGGGCCAGCTAGTGTGGAGACTCAGCATGTCAGAAACAAGAGAGAAAAGAAGAAACGGGATGGAAGGAGGGAGCACATCGTATTAAAAACAGAAAATCAGGAAAAAAGGAATCATTATTATTTTTGCACTGGGCATCATCTTTTAAAGATGAATTCAGTTCTTACGTCTAAAGTTTTATTTTATTCTTGAATAGTATTCTGTTGCACAAATCCCTAGGCTTCAAAAAATCTATTATACCATTGTCATTACCTCCTGTTTTGGGATACAGGAGCAATGAAATTATTAAGCAGGCACCTTGGTCAATTTATATATGGATTTTGCTAGTGTACACATCCAACTATTGTGTTACTAGTTACATAGTGCATCTTTGATGTTACTAAATAATGCTCAATAATAATTGTTCCAAAGAACTTGAGGAAGATAGTCACAACTGGCATCTTTGAATGACTTAGACTTAGCCTATTGCTCAAGTTTTTATTTTTATTTTTATTTTTTTATGAAGGCAAAGAATCCGATAGGGAATAAAGGTTTATTATTTTACCAGCCTGATGGTGGCAACTGAATCAGGGATTGTGCCAGTTACCTTTCCATTATTATAAAAGGTACTGTACATGATTGACTGTAGCTGTTGCTTTGGGGTGTCTGATGAAGAGCCTGCTTCTCATGCTGGAGCCTGGGACAGAGTCAAGGCCTTTGCTTCATGGCAGTGAAGGGAAAACAGGAAAATGTAGGTGTAGGGATCCCATTGTCTCCTGCAAGGCCACACCCCAATGACCATAAAATCTCCTGTAGTTAGCCCCCACTAAAGTTTCTATATATTACTACTAGTGCCACACTTGACAACACCTTGAGCACACGAGCCTTTGAGGGAGATTCTGATTCCAAACTATAGCAATGAGAAGGCATGCTGTAACAGAACGTATCTCTGCTATGAAAGAGAAGTAGGGAGTCACATCCTGCCTCGACTGCTGAATTCATCTGTCAGTTTAGGTTCACTTTTACTGTTTGGACAATACATTTACCATGGGCCCAAAGATGTATCATGGGAATAAGGGGGTATGTAATGCAAAGTACTCTGACACAGCATTCACTCACGGCAGGTCTTGAAAAGGAAAAGTCGTGAAGTGTCCTGATGCCCACTGCCAGCACCTGCTGCATATGGATGGCACTTTAAGGAGTGACTGGAAACAGGATCATCCCTAACTTGCTGAAGTTCTTGGGTTCTCTTAGTCCTTGCAGGAGCAGTAAAGTTCAAGTTTATGGCATGAATATTGAGAATTATCCTAATGTTTCCAGGGTGGATAGTTTCTAGAGGCCAGGGTAGCTCCCAGAAGGCAGAAAAGATTAAACATTGCCAACTAAAGCATGATGTTTACTTTGTTCCTTTTGTGTGAACAGATGTGCCAGATGGACTCACCTCTGCTTCCACAATCCACAAAAATTTCAATTTTCATAAACAAAGCAGGTGTGTGTGTGTAAGACTGAGGGCGCTAGAGAGAGACAGAGAGGTGAGTGTATACCACCCTTCCTCTGTGTTTAACTCCTTGGGATAAATATGACTGTAAACTTGGAAATAACATAATTAGCTAAAGGATAATTGTTATTCATATCTAGCCAGCTTTAGGGAATTACCTCAAAGTGAACAATTTTAATTTGGTGAAGAATTTATATATTTATACACTCACTGCTAAGATGTAAAACAGCAAGCAAATTTTGAATGGAATTTAAAAAGAGAAAACTGTTTTAGAGAAACTCTGTCTCCCATAAAACTACTTAGGACTTTGGACTAATCTTTCTGGGAATACAAACTTATTTTGTCATTAGAAAGGACAGATATTTTGGATTGGAGATATCTTTCTACAGTCTTTCCTCAAGCTCCCAGAGAGCCCACTTTCCATCTGTGATTTTATTTCTTTGAATGTACTGTATTTCTTTAATGCAGGCAAAAGTTAGATTAGCACTGGAAGGGGACAGAGTCTGTATAGGGTTTCTTGCTTCCCATGCACAGTACAGGAAATCCTACCATGTCTCCCCTGTCAATCTAAAATACTAGAAATTATTATAAAATTGTCAAAAAATTCTACAGAATGTAAAAATCAAAATCATAAAAAGTCAGTGGAACAGATGTTAAATACAGTGGGTCCTCTGTATCCATGGGTTCAATGTATGCACATTCAGTCAACCATGGATTGAAATTATTCAGGACAAAAACCACTGTGTCTGCATTAATCATTTATAGATATTTTTCTTGGTGTTAATCTATAAACAATCTGTTATTGCAACCATTTATACAGGGTATATATTGCCTTAGGTATTATAAGTAGATTAGAGAGGGTTTAAAATGTATGGGGAGATGAGTGTAGGCCATACACAATTGCTATGCTTGAAAATCCATAGGTTTTGGTATCTGCAGAGGACCTCGGAACCAGTCCTCTGAGAACACAGAAGCATGGCTATATTTCAAAATAACTTGGGTAACTTCTTGTCTCTTTTCTATGAAAATGTTTAAATGTTGTACTAAAGCTTGAAATTATACACAATCCTAAGAATTGAAGCTATGTAATCCCCACTTTATAAGGCTAGATTGCTTTGTGTTCATTTATGTGATGCTCAGTTAAGTCTAGCCACAAAGAGGACCTGGAAGAGGCTCAGGGTAATGCAGTTAATTGTACTCACAGGTCCTAGAGAAAGCAAGCACACCTACCATACAGAGTCTCATGACAAAGAAGGCAATGTGGTGGTCAGGAGCCAGGAGCCTAGAGTGTGATGAGAGACTAGGCGTAGTATTCCCACAGGGCAATATCTCTCTTAGGCACAGAAGTTTTTGAAGATATCAAACATCATAAATGAAAGTAAAAATATAAATGCAATATCAAGCACACTAATCTTTCACATTTGTGAAGTGAAGGCCTTGGTCTGATTCTGTGACCCTTGTATTTTTTAATTATAGGATTGCACTCTGAGAGGAGGTTCTTTCTGATGAAGTGTTAAGTGTGACAGGAGGAAATTGGGCTTAACATAATATTGGCTAGCTTCAAAGACTTAGGTAATTAAGAAATCTTCATTATCTTGGCCAGACCCTTTTTAGCTAGCTATATTTTGCCTTAATTATGGTAATGATAACAAAGTCAATGGACTCACCACCTCTTCATTAGGCACCTCTAAATGTTTTATGCAAGAGCACAGTGATTTCTAAAAGAGTGCTCTCTGCACGGTGAGCCTCAGCATTTGATGAAAACATTGGCTAGTAATTCAATATGTGTCATTATGGAATCCTTTATGAAATATGTTGGTTAATGCTCCCATAATGGCACAGTAAGTTGGTATCTTGGTATGTTTCCTATTAACCCTTGCAAAGGGTCAAACACAGGTGGTGCATCACTTTTGTACGTGTTCAGTAATCTGTTGGTAATTTTAAAGTGTAGATGGCATACAGTTTTCCCCTGGTGCTGTGGGTCTGTTCACTTGGGACAACTAGAGAGCTATACCCACTATCATAGTTGTAGCACAGAATAATTCCATGAGTCCAAATTCCCTGTGGTTCTCCTTGGTAGTAAAATTCTTGCACTCAGCCCCAAACTTGGCAAACATGGATATTTTCTCTGTTTCTATAGTTTTGATTATTTAGAATAACATATGATAAAATCATGCAATATGTCATCTTTTCAGACTGAACTTTGATCATTAGCAAGCCTTTTAAGTTTTCCCATGCTATTGTGTGAACTAACAGTTCAGGCCTTTTCACTGCTGAGTAGCATTCTGGTAGGGCGCTTCCTATGATGTCATTGTTCTTGAGTAGAAGGACACCTCAGCTTTGCCCCAGCCTTTGGTAGTAAAGGATAAAGGCCTCTATATACATGCAATTGTGTGTGTGTGTGTGTGTGTGTGTGTGTG
>CABHPP010143485.1:0-28886 GCA_902168425.1 Peromyscus attwateri
ACTGTCTAATGTTCTTATGGTGCCCAGCAGTTCAAACTCTGCCATATAGCTAGTGTGCTGGATATTTTTGTCGACTTGACACAAACTAGAGTCATCTGAAAGGAGGGAATCTCAAATAAGGTATCTCATCCATCAGACTGGCCTGTGGGCATGTCTGCGAAACTTTTTCCTGATTAATGATTGATGCTGGAGGCACAACCCAGTGTGGGCATTGCCACCAAGGAGCAGGTGATCCTGGTTTGTGAAAGAAAGTGGGCTGAGGAAGCCACAGGAAGCAACTCAGTAAACGGTGCTCGCCGATAGCCTCTGCTTCATGAACAGTTCCTGTCCCCGGATCATAAACTCTAAGCCAAATGAACCTTTCTTTCAAAGCTGGGGTTGGTCAGTGTTTTATCACAACAGCAATAAAACAAACCAAGACGCTTACACCTATGAAATCAGATCTCCCCTGAGATGTAAATTTGAGGTTTCAACACATACGTTGTTATGGATTTTCATGGATTTCATTGTTTGGAATATCACATCAGTGAAGAAAGAACTGTGGAATTTATTTAAAATGAGTACTTTGTTTAGCACTTTTTGGTTTCTTCTCTTTTAATAGTCTTGTTATTGCTAAGACACAGTAGTCCTCTGAGCTTCTTGCTAAGACACAGTAGTCCTCTGAGCTTCTTGCTAAGACACAGTAGTACTCTGAGCTTCTTGCGCATTCTTCCATTGCATATTGATTTATAACACATTTGAGGAGAATTATCCTCACTGTCGTGAAGAGCTTATACTCTGCTCACTCAACATGTGAACACTTCCAATTACAGTGCATTAAGATGTCAGGGACCAGAGAGAACCTTCTAAAAATAAAGTGATTTTTTAAGCATTTTGTAAAATGACTAACTCCTCCTTCCCCCACTGAGCACGTACTCTGTGTTCCGTCAAGTGTTGCCTAGAATCCCATAGGTAGCAAAGCTCGTCTTGGAGAAGAATTGCGTTTGTTCTCATTGAATCAAATTGGCTTTCTGACAAGGAGAGCCTTGCTATACACAAAAATAAACTAATGCATACTTCATTCACCTTGAAACAGCTCGTTTCGGCCTCCCAGAAACTGTGCTGGGGAGATTTTTTTTTTTTAATTTTCCACATTTTACAGATAAGAATCTGAAATTCAAAGGAAAAGAAAATTTACTTCAGGACTACAGAGATTCTAAGTGGCAGAGGCAGGAATTCCACCCCAGTTTACCCCAAATCTAAACCTGGCCACATAACCAGAGATCTTTGTACCAGGTGCAAATGGCTGAAGAATAGATGTCTATGTATGCCTTTATAGAATTACCTTTAAAATGGGGAAAATGGATAACATGTATGATGGCTAATCTTGTCAACTTGGCAGGATTCAGAATCATCCAGGAGACAAACTGCTAGGCTTGTCTGTAAGGGAGTTTCTAGGTTCAGTCGACTGGGGTGGGAAGACTTACCCTAACTATGGACTGCACCATCCCACAGCTTGGGGTCTTGAACTGAATAAAGAGGAGAAGATGAACTGAATACCACCATTCATTGTTTTCTGCTTCCAAACTGTAGAGCAATGCGACCCTCTGCCTCACGCTTGTGCTTCCATGCCTTTCTGCCATGATGGACTGGACCTTTGAACTGTGACCAGTGACCCAAAATAAACCTAGCTTTCCTGAAATTGCTTTCTTCATAGCAACAAGAAACGTAAGTACTGCAACACATGAACAGGAGAATTTTAAGCAGGGAGAAGGAAACTAATAAAATACTGGAAAGCTTTTTAAATGGCAAAGAAAAAGTATTGAAAAGTAGCCTTACCCTGAGAGTGGCAAGGTTCACCAAGAAGGGTCGGTAGGAGGATCATGACATTTAAAGGCATCACCAGACTAAAACACAAAGAAGAAAGAGCTTACAATAAAAGACTGTGTCAGCCATGATCTTGGGATCATCCGAACACTCTAAAACGTGGAAGTATAGACCAAGAAGGAATGAGGAAGGAGAGTGGGAACCTTTAAGAATCGCCCTCCAAATTTTAAAAGGCCTAAGTTCATAAAGCCAAGAAGCTTGGCCAGCCATAGGAAAAATAAATATAAAAGAAACATCATGCATGTCCCTGTTACAGCCAAACTACATCATGGGGTGGTGGGAATAAAAGTATCCACAGTAGAGTGCTCCAGAAGGATTCTTCACAAAGCAATACAAAATAAAGACAATTTCAAATAGGTAAGTGGTGAGACAATTTGTTGGCAGCTAAAGTACAAGAGATGGCCCAAGAGATTCTTCATTGTAGAAGGAAGTGACCTTAGATAAAAGGTAGGTGGTCAGAAAGGAATGAAAAGGCCCTATTTTAAGGGCAAGAAAAACCCACAGGGTAATTTACAGACTGTTCCAGGAGTATATAAGGTCATTGTGAATTCAGCTGGGATATTCAGCAGGGTACCCTCCAGTCTGGAATCCCGAGTTTCAGATGTCAGTGGCTCCACTCCCCATCTCTACTCCTCGAATTCTGCGTTCTCTGAATGTGTGTCTCTGATCTTTTTGTCTCTGACATTAACACAATCCGACCTCAGCCCAAGCTTTGTTTCCTCCACTATTCCAAACTGAACTTACACAGAAAGACTGTCTAGCAGCAGAAATGTCACTGGCAATAGGAACTTCTATCTCCATTTCATCATAGGATGTCGCCTGTCCATCCCCAACAAGGTTTTCTCTCTGGCTGCTTCACACACATGCCATTCACCCACCACACAAGCTTCCTCGGCCCTGCCATGCGTCAGACACCTCCTCTTTTCTCATGCAAGGGATAAATCAAACTTTCCTGATGGTTTCTTCAGCAACTTAGCCTCCTTTCCACCCTTTGCTTTGCCTCCAGTGGACAGCCTCACCTTCTGCCCTGAGTGGCTTCAGCATAACTCCCCGCTGACCCTGGAGTCTGTGTAGGTAATGGTCCCAGAGTCGTACAATGCGCAAACCAAACATCAGTTTGTCATGACTCTGCTTCTACCTCATTAAGATGTTTTCCTAACCAAAGACTGTTCTGTTAGTAGTACAAGCTGTTAACTTTAAAAAAAATTCTCACCGATATTACATAAAAGATCTACCAAAACTAAAAAAAAAAATTGGTATAAAGTCTGCAGCTGGAAAAACTGTATTCTGTACTTAGAAGCCCAATACTTTAAAAATGTCTATTCTTTTCAAATTAATCTGGAGTATCATAACTTCAAATTAAAATGCCAGCAGGTTTTATTTTTTGGTATAAGACTAAAATATTAACAGGAAAGAATAGAAAAAAAAAGACATCTTTTGAAAAGATAATGAAAACAAATATTAGAGTGAGTAAAAGTACAGACACATTTCTTTATCATCCAATTAGCCAATCTCCTGTCTGTGTGTCTGCTGCTGTCTGTCTGTCTGTCTGTCTTCAGTCTTTCTTTGTTAGACACTGGCCACATTTTTCTTTGGTAACATCAACCCTTTCCTTCAGAAGGGCATTATCTGTCCTCTGCACCCTATATGGTTTTGTATGGAGCTGTCAATCACAGTAACCAAATCCCTTGGCCTGAGGATTGAGGTACAGTGTAGGCTGGGCCAATCACAGTAAACCATCCTCTGTGGCTAGAGATTTCCTGCCTGGCCCACAGTCAGGATAAATCTCTTTCACCTGCCAGTCCCACAGCCGCTCAGACCCAACCAAGGAAACACAGAGACTTCTATTGCTTATAAACTGTATGGCCGTGGCAGGCTTCTTGCTAACTGTCCTTATATCTTAAGTTATCCATTTCCATAAATTTATACCTTGCCACATGGCTCGTGGCTTACCGGCATCTTTACATGCTGCTTGTCCTGGCGGTTGCTGGCTGGCAGGCTGGCAGGCAGGCAGTCTCCTTCTGCCTTCCTGCTCTTTTTATTCTCTCTGTTAGTCCCGCCTACACTTCCCGCCTAGCCACCGGCCAATCAGTGCTTTATTAGGAACACATTTGCCATACAGAACATCCCACAGCAATCCTCTCAACTGGTCTGTGGGTTAAGTGATAGCAAGTCACTCAGAGAATTCCCTGGAAAATTTTCAGAATGAAGCTAGATAGGATGTCTTCTAGAAGCTGCTAGAACCTTCTAGAATGCTATAAGATCAAGCTTGCTCACAGACGGGAAAAGCCCATCTGTTCCAGAAGGCAATGAAGCCAAGTGAAAGTAGGCAAATGTCAGAGTTGAAAGGAGAGACACATCTCTGCAGATGCTGAGTCCCTAATAGAATTTCTAAGACTTACAATCTTTCTGGTCCCTGGAAGTCCTCCCTCAATTCTGTCTCTCCAATATATTTATAATAGTATGCAAATGGACTATTGATATGCAAATAACTAAATAGAAATGTCTATGCCCCTTCTGCTCATCCTCTCCTTGCTACCCAAGGAAGGAAAGAAAGAGATGTCAATCCAATTCACTATTGGATGGTGTCACTGTAGTTAGTGATCATGATCATGGTGGTGATAAGAGTTTCAGTGTTTGTACAAGAGTACTAGTATTTGTAATAGTATCATCAGCTGCTGCCTCTGTGTCTGGATGTGCCCCTAGGTATGTAAAGGAAAGTTTCTATGGGCATTCACAGCTCTGAGGTTGAAGTTGAGCTCAGTGATTCAGGAAAGTAGATGTCAGAAGCTGTGATTGCTACATCATGAGAGATTCTGAGAACACAAACGATATGTTAATTTGTGCAAATTTTGAGGGTGTCTTACCCGGGGTAAAACACTTTATAGGCACGTTCTTCTTTACTAGACATAATGAGATCCTTTCTGGATCTGGCTGTGTGTTTTTAATTGTGTGTCTACGGCACTTTCCTTAGGTCGTGAGAGGAACAGGACTTGCCAATTGAATGAACCGTGATACAGAGACAGCTCATGAGTCCCATCCTTTCTTCCTTTTCTTTTTTTGAGACGAGGTCTCTCTACACTGCTCTGACTGTCCTGGAATTCACTATGTAGATCAGACTGGCCTTGAACTCATAGAGATCCACTTGCCTTTGCCTCCCAAGTTCTGAGGTTAAAGGCATGTACTCCCATGCCTATTCCACCACCCTGGCATGCTTTTGAGACCTGGAGATAATTTTCTTCAAATCTTTAGGGACTCTTCCTTCTAAAGATCATTCTCGAGCCATATTTATGCCTACCTATATTTAATGAATGCACACTATGTTATCATCATCACAGTGCTAGCTGAATCGAAGGTGGATGTGGAAACAATTAAGTCCAGTTCTGTTTAGCAGAGTCTTGATGTTTGGGGCTATAATTCTTTTGTTAGTATCTCAGTGTTTGCTTCTCTCTCATCCAGTCTCCTCCTAGAGGTACCCAGGGACATAGTTCAACCTCCTAATCAGAAGCTTAATCTAGTATCTTTTTTTTTTTTTTGGTTTTTTCGAGACAGGGTTTCTCTGTGTAGCTTTGCGCCTTTCCTGGAACTCACTTGGTAGCCCAGGCTGGCCTCGAACTCACAGAGATCCGCCTGCCTCTGCCTTCCGAGTGCTGGGATTAAAGGCGTGCGCCACCACCGCCCAGCTTAATCTAGTATCTTATACCCTCTTTATTTCTCTACTTAAAAGACAGAGGAAGTTCACTTGCCCCCGCCACAATATATGACAATTTCCTCTGGAGGGACAGCATACATAGGAGCAGGGACTGCTCTTGATCTTGCTATACAGTTTCAATTGTGTATCTCTTTAGCTTATCCAGGGAAAATAAAGACACCATATGACCTGGCTTCCTCTAGGGTAAGGATAGGAACTGGGGAAAATTGCATGTACCAGATCCTGTAAAATAGTTCCTACTGACCGACTCAAAATAGCACTAGAATAAGATTAAGTAGAGACTTGAAGTCAAGATATAGATGTAGATTCACTATTGACTACTTTAATTATAATTTCATACAATCAACCACCTAAAGAAAATAGAATTTAGTCATTTATTTAATACTCATAGCATTTATATAGATTCAAAAGTGATTAACCCTTTTCTTTTCTTGAGACAATCTCACTCTTTAGCCCGGGTTAGACTGGAATTCCCTGTGTAGCTCCAGATGGCCTCAAGTTCACAGTGATCTTGCTTCAGCCACTTGAGTGCTGGGATTACAGGCCTGGATCACCATGCCTGGTTTGCATCTCACATTGAAATTACCCTATCAGATATGTTTCTCATTACTTCAATTTAGTTGCATTCTACACCACCACCTACTGTAAGGATAGACTGTAGCTTTTCATTACTGCCTAAATTTAACTGTGTTTTCTCTTATGGTTTTGTATGCATGTAGTTTATGTGTATGTATGTGTTTGTGTATGCACTCACACATGCTTTGTGTGTGTGTGTGTGTGTGTGTGTGTGTGTGTGTGTGTGTGTGTGCAGGCCAGACATAAGACGTCTTCCTTAATCACATTCCACCTTGTTGGTTTCCTTCTTCTCCTTCTCCTTCTCCTTCTTCTTTTAATCTTTCTCTCTGGGAGCCCGCCACTCAGCTCCCAAATAAATACAGGGAGACTTATTCTTTCTTATGAGTGCCCGCCTTAGCTTGGCTTGTTTCTAGCTAGCTTTTCTTAAATTATCTCATCTACCTTTTGTCTCTGGGCTTTTACTTGTCCTTATTCTATATGTCTTTCTATACTTCTTACTCTGTTGCTGGCTGGGTGGCTGGGTGGCTGTCCCTTGGCGTCCTCCTGTCTTTGTTCCCTTGCTTTTTCTCACTCCCTCATCCCTCCCAGATTTCTCCTCCTCTATATTCTCTCTGCCTGCCAACCCCGCCTATCCTTTCTCCTGCCTTGCGATTGGCCGTTCAGCTCTTTATTAGACCAAACAGGTGTTTTAGACAGGCAAAGTAACACAACTTCACAGAGTTAAACAAATGCAACATAAAAGAATGAAACATGTCTTTGTGTCATTAAACAAATATTCCACAGCATAAACGAATGTAACACACCGTAAAATAATATTCCACACCACCACCTTATTTTTTGAAACACTAAATCTGTAGCTCACTGATTTGGCTAGGTGGGCTGGCCAGTTATCTCCAAGGATCCACCTGTCTCTACTTCCCTAGTGCTGAGATTACAGATTTGCACAACTGTGCCCATGTTTAATGTGGATCTGGATCCAAACTCAGGACTTCAGGCTTGCATGACAAGGACTTTCTCACCCAAGTCATGTCCTTAGCTTTACCAGTGTTTTCTATTGTAGTATGAATTGGATATTACTAATTGAGATGAAATATTTAAAATATATTTTGTTATAAAAGTAGTATGTGTTTATATAAATGTTGTTGCAGGTAGCAAAGCTGGAAGGGAAGATCTGAGCCCTTTGACAAGAGACCTGGAGCAACAGGATTTGGAGTGTGTCCTGATGGGTTTTGATCTTGCTTTGGTTCTTCTGTATTTCCTCCCTTTTGGAATGGTAATGTATATGCTGTGCCATTGTATATTGGAAGTATATAATTTTCTTTTTGATTTTACAGGGGGTTACAGTTAAGAAAGTGACTTGAGTCTTAGAAGAGACTTTGAAAAAAAAAACCCTTTTTTTTGTTGTTGTTGTTTTTTTGAGACAAGGTTTCTCTGTGTAGAAATTTACTCACTTTGTAGACCAGGCTGGCCTTGAACCTGCCTCTACCTGCCTCTGTCTCCAGAGTGCTGATATTAAAGGCATGGGCCACCTGGCTGACTTTGGACTTTGAAACTGTATTGAGGATAAAAGACTATGGGAACTTTTGAAGTTGGACTAAATGCATTTTGCATTATAATATGGCCATGAGCCTATGGGGGCCAGGGAGGGGAATGTGGTGGACTGAATGAGAATGATCACCATAGGCTAATATGTTTGAAGACTTGGTCTTCAGTTGGTGGAACTGTTTGGAAGGTTTAGGAGGTGTGGCCTTGTTGGAAGAAATGGGTCGCCGGGGGTGGGCTTAAACTTTCAAAAGACTGGTGTCATCCCCCTGGGCTCTCTGCCTCCTGCTTGTGGATCAAGATGTGAGCTCTCAGCTGCCGCTCCAGTCACCTACCTCTGTTCCCTCACTCCGCCATCATAAACTCTAACCCTCTTTGGAACCAGAAGCCAAATTAAACTTTTTTTTGAAGTTGCCTAGGTCATGGCGTTTTATCACAGCAATAGGAAAGTAAGGAAGACAAATTATCGGTCATTTAAATTCTACTCTGCACATAGATACGGTAGCTCACACTTGCAATTCTACCACTCAGGGGGCTGAGACAGGAAGGTTGACACAAAGTTTGGCCAGTCAATCTGGGGTTTATAGAGAGACCCCCCATATCAAGCAAATAAGCGAACAAGCAAACAAACACGTAAGTAAAAAGTCCACTTTTCAGAACTCACCAGCATTCTCTGTCATTTTGGTGTTTAAGCACACATGAAATTTTTCCCCTCTGACATGGTCTTACAACTAGCTTTCTCCACCTAACATTCTGGGCCTGCCATGCAGCTCTTTGACAACACAAGTGTCCTGTATTAAACTGTTCCCCTACTGACATGCCATTAGAGTGATTTTAGGTTTTTACTGTGACGAGCTGCCCTAGTAAATAACTTTGTAATGTGAGCTCATGCATGCTTGTGTGATGAATCTGTAAATTTCTAGAAATGGAACTTCCAGGTCAAAGAAGAGATGTGTTTAAAATTTAGATAAATACTACAAAGATGTCACCCAAAGAGTTTATGCTAATTTGAATTTTTACCAGCAATCTATGTCTGAGAGGGTCTGTTCTTAATCTTTGCCAATCTGTTAATAAGATATAGTATATAGTATTGTTGCTTTAATATATACATTTCAGCATAATCCTGGTTGAGATCTAGTACCTTATCACTTATGTATAAATTGTTTTTATTTTTTTCTCTGAACTATAATTCTTACGGCTGGATTTTTTTTTAAATTGCAGATTACTTCCAAGGAATAATATACATGCTTTTGAATTTCATACAGACTTCAGTAGTTTTCAAAGCATGCAATTGAATTCAGAGTTAGATTGACAAGGAAGGTCATATATAATGGATTTTTCATATGAGAAAATATACTCCATTCACATTGGTCCCCAGGGAGTCTTCTCTTTCCCACAATGCAAAGCTGCAGTCTACTTGCCTCTTCACTCTTGTTCTTAATACCCAGGAACTGCAGTCTCCGAGATTCACATCCTTTTAAAATTTACTACGTCTCCCAAAAATACTATATAACAATATGGTTTATTGTCGCCTCAAGGCTCAAAAATATGAGAATGACAGAGAGTGGGCTATCTGAATATCAACAACACAGATAGCAAGCAGCGTATGAGAGGTTATATAAGAAAGAGGACACAAAATGCTGTGTGCATCAAACTAAAAAACTGCGATTGGTCCAGAGCGTGAGCGCAACTGTGGAAGAAACAGAGGCAGCCGAGAGAAAAATCACCAGTAGCGCAGGGGTGCCTGAACGCAAACGTGCCTGCCACATGAGGATGAGAAGAAGGTCCTATTTAAGGTTTGTGTAAAACCGTGATGAATCCATCGCCAACGTGGTGAAGTTCCCGAGTGTGACAAACCACCAGTTTCGGGTTTTGTGTGTGTTGGTGGTGACAGGTTTTACAGTGATCTTAGGAGCCTGACTCAAACTAGCGAGGGCTAAAAAAAGGATTCCCCGGATTATGTAAAGGGAAGTTAGGGGATTGACCATGATTGAGGCTCAGTGAAGGGAGCTGGCTCTTCGGGGCTCTCTGGTGTCCTCCAACTCTCACTGACAGCGTTAAGGCTTTCCTACAGAGCTGCAAACAGATGTTGGGTGACATCTTAAATGCTTTAAATGTACAGTAAAAAAAAAAATGTCATCTGTATTCTTTCTTTTATCTGATAAAAATGTATTATTAAGTTTATTTCCAGAGAATTCAAACTCTATTACCTTTACTCACAGCAGGGTTTCTTTCAATTTTACCATTTGTCACCCCCTTTTACATCAAGGAAATTTTAATGTGACTCTGGATATATGGTTAGGTTATATAAAATAGGTACACAAATCAAGCATCTGCTGACAATAAATCATACAGAAATTAATTTTAAAACAATCCTTTGACCAGCCGTGGTGGCGCACACCTTTAATCCCAGCACTCAGGAGGCAAAGGCAGGTGGATCTCTGTGAATTAGAGGCCAGCCTGGTCCACAGAGCGAGTTCCAGGACAGCCAGGGTTACATGAGAGAACCTGTCTCAAAAAAGAGAAAGCCAAACAAAACAGAACAAAACAAAAACAAAACCGTAAGCAGAAGTTTCTGTCCCAGCAGCAACTCCCAAACACCCAGCAGCCGCTTCTCAAATAATTGACTCAGAGGCTTAACATTACTTATAAATGCTCGTCCGGTAGCTCAGGCTTATTACTAACTCGCTCTTGCACTTGAATTAACCCATAATTCCTGCCTATGTTTAGCCATGCGACTTGGTACCTTTTCTCAGTGTTGCTTGCTCATCTTGCTTCTTCTGTGTCTGGCTGGCGACTCCTGAATCCGCCCTTCCTCTTCCCAGCATTCTTAGTTGGTCACCCCACCTACACTTCCTGCCTGGCTACTGGCCAATCAACATTTTATTAAACCAATTCAAGTGACTAATCTTTACAGTGCACAAGAGGATTATCCCACAGCACAAACCCCCATTCTTTGGTATGTACACAATTTTACCATTTATTAAAGACGAAAGACAGTTTCCACCCTGGTGAGATGAGGTGTCTAACAGAACACAATCCAAATGCATAGTAATTTGACACGTGCTGGGGGAGGTGGTTGGGGAAATAGCAGGTCTTTGTTTCCATAGTTAGGCCATTATGTGTCTATAAATATGGAACACTTTGCATGTACATTCAGTTATGCGATCCCGCGAGGAGTGGAGACCCGCAGCTCAAGACACACTTAAATGACTTCCTTGGTGTGTTTTTCAGTGTCTTTCCCAAATGTGAGGACTGTAGTAAATTCCAGGATATGTAGAATTTTTATCACAAAACAACAACAACAAACAAACAAACAAACAAACAAAAAACCCTAATGGCTACCTATGTCTATGAACTCAACCAATGTTCATTATCAAAGCACAGTTTTCTTTTGTAAAAATACGTGCCTTAGGGCAACAGAACTCTTCAAAGCAGGGTATCTTGAAGTATCAAAGGAAAAGAAAGTGCTGAATCAGCTAAAACCTGCCCTTGGTTTGTTCCAACTCCCCTCTCATCCCTTCTTAAATGTACGTACACTATCTTCTATCTGACAGGAAGCATTATTACGCTAGGTGCTTAAGATAGATAGATCAATACATACATACATGCATAGGTTCATATTTGTATACATAGCCATGTGAATATATATATATGTTAAAATTTAAGCTTCATTTGGACATAATTTCAGATTTTTGTTACAGTATCTATACAAAGAACTGTCAAATATCCTTCATAGCTTCATAGCTTTTTTAGTTTTCTCAAATTCTAAATTTATTATCACTTTCTCTTTGAGAATCTCAGAGCTGATGTTCTTCTTATCCCTAACACGCCATCGTGTATTTTCATAAAAACAAGACTTCTTTAAACTAACCACAATGGAACAAACCAGGAAATAAACATCAAGGCAAAAAAATAGTGTCTAACCTATAGATCAGACTCAAACTTTGTCGATTTGCCCCAAAAATGTTTGTTTTAGCAAAACAAGATCCTGGCTTAGCCATCACATTTGATTTTTGTTTAGCTAATTCCCCAGACTTTGTGTTTCCTAACAGTCACATTGGGGGTACGGAGTAGAGTGGGATGGGGAGAGGGGGAAAGACAGGAGTACAAGGTAGACATTTTGTAAAATGTCCCTTAATTTGTTTGTCAGACATTTCTTCAAGAGATTTGGGATCTGGCTTTTGGCAGGAACACCACGGAAGTGTAATCTTCTCTGTGCTCATGATGCCAATCCATCCCATGTTCCTATTTTTAGCATCTAAGATAGGTGGCAGACAGAAGAGGAAAAACCAGGATGTAGTCTGTTAATACAGTAAGGGAGGCATGCACATGTGTCTGACTGGCTGCTTCCTCATATTTTCTGGGTCCTCCCTTCTGCTACGTCTTGGGTGCCACGACAACTGTGCTCTGACATGGCTTTGCCTCGAGTGGATGGTGCACCTCTTGCATTTTACGCCAAGTCTCCTTTGATATAACATGGAATGCCTGGCAAACTTGTCTACTTACTTTTAGCACAGGCATCCAGCGGGCAGAGTTGGGGAGTTGCCACGGCACCACCTTTTAAAACTGCAGCACAGAACTGGTCAGCGTGGCCTCTTCTGTGTCACATGATTTATTCTGATAATTCTGTGGGAGCCCACAGAGGTTTCCTAGTGAAATCTGAACTTGCTTTACCCAGCAGGGCTGCAAAAGAGGATGATTGGACCATGGGCCTGGGTACCAGGTGTTCGGAAGGGTCTACACTTGGCTGTATCTAGCAAGGGGAAGGTCTTTTGCCTCGCCCCATGGCATTGTTATAAAAAGTCCTTTTGAATGAAGTTCTGGGCCGATGGATAAGGATCCAGGCCCTCCCAAGGCTATCCTGTGTTTCTGTCTTTTTCTCTCCCCTCTATATATACTTCTATCTGAGTCTCTTATCCCTCTCTTAAGAGTACCCTGCGGAAAATGTGGGGGCAGGTCCCCCACATAATTTCGAGGTATAATTTGTACAGGTCTTCCAAGGTTCCCAGCAGGCCTGAGCTCCAGGTGCCCCGTGAAGCACACCCATTGGAACGCTTTCTTCTCGTCCATTTACCCTTCTCTCCTATTGTTGTTCTGGTTAATCATTTCCCCAAGTCAACCAATTCTATGAAAACCCTTGTCTCAGAGCCTATCTTCTGGAGGGACTAAGACATTTGACGGTAAAGGTAGAGTGCAGAGCAGACTTTCCTGCCTTACCCCAGAAGGGTTCTAGTACTAATGTCTCATATCAGTCAGAACCCTGTCACAGCTGGGAGAAAACATGTGGGGAGATAGCCCTGTCTCAACCACATCACTAAGACTTGCATTGATTGGGGTAAGGGCTGGGTTCAAGAGTGTGGTGGTTTGAATAAGAATGGCCCCCATCGGCTCAAATACTTGAATTCTTAGTCACCAGGTGTAGCTTGAGTTTTCCTGCCTGGCCCACAGTCAGGACAAATCTCTTTCACCTGCCAGTCCCACAGCCGCTCAGACCCAACCAAGTAAACACAGAGACTTATATTGCTTACAAACTGTATGGCCGTGGCAGGCTTCTTGCTAACTGTTCTTATATCTTATATTAATCCATTTCTATAAATCTATACCTTGCCACATGGCTCGTGGCTTACCGGCATCTTTACATGCTGCTTGTCCTGGCGGCGGCTGGCAGTGTCTCCCTCCGCCTTCCTGTTCTTTTAATTCTCTCTGTTAGTCCCGCCTATACTTCCTGCCTAGCCACTGGCCAATCAGTGTTTTATTAGCAACACATTTGTCATACAGAACATCCCACAGCAACCAGGCACTATTTAAATGGATTTAAAGGATTAGGAGGTGTGGCCTTGTTGGAGGAAGTGTGTCACTGGTGGTGGGCTTTGAGGGTTCAAAAACCCATGCCAAGCCCAGAGTCTGTCTGTCTGTCTATGGATCAGGATGTAGCTCTCAGATACTGCTCCAGCTCCTGCCTGCATGCCATCAGGCTCCCTACGAGGATGATAATGGACTAAACCTCTGAAACTGTAAGCCAGCCCCTAGTTAAATGCATTCTTTTATAAGAGTTGCCTTGGTCATGGTATCTCTTCACAGCAATAGAACACTGACTAAGAAAAATAGGGATTTCCTTGAACAATTTGTAGACAATGGCAATTATAAGATCTATGGACTGGCTCACTTAGTCAAGGAAGCGTCCAGATTAAAAAGAAAGGATGGGTTCAAGAAACCAATTTTCAGCTCTGGGCAGGCCATGAAAAACAGAAAGCCTCTGTTGTAGTTTTATTTCTGCTATAAAATATCTTGACAAAAGCAATTTGGGAGAGGAAGGGGGTCTGCTGTTCATCTTACAGTGCCTAGTTGTATATAGTCCATCATTGCTGGGAAATCACAGCGGTAGGAACGTGAAGCAGCTGGCTATACCATATCCATAGTCAAAAACAGGGAGAAATAAACACTTGCATGCTGCGTGTTCATGCTAGCTCAATTTTCTACTCTTAGACAACTCAGGACCCCCTGCCTAGGGAATGGTACTGCCCACAATGGTCTGGGTCTCCTTATTCGTTGACAGAATCCCTGACATACATGTCCACAGGCCAAACCAATGTAGACAATTTGCCATTGAGACTCTCTTCCCAGGAGATTCTAAGTTGTTTAAAGTTGGCATTTAAAGTGAACCATTACAGCCCCCCCCCACCAGGTGGCATTTAAAGAGAAACGTATCTTCTGTACCCATCGAGCAAACTGTGCTAGCAATCAGACCCCAAAGTAAACAGCATGGTAACAGAACTACAAAGGAGATGAAATACATAGCCCAGAGATGTCACCTACAGCGAAGTCCTTGAGAAAGAATGGAAGCCGAGGCCTGTCATGACAGCCTTTAGCCTATGAAATTTCCACTCGCACATTCTCCTGTGCTCTTTTGGCACGGACAGTTCCCTCTGCATTGCCTAGAGCAGTGGTTCTCAACCTTCCTAGTGCTGCGACCCTTTAATACGGTTTCCTCGTGTTGTGCCGTACCTGAACCACAAAATTATTTTTGTTGCTACTTCATCACTGTAATTTTGCTACTGTTAAGAATCATAATATGCAGATGGTCTTAGGGGACCCCTGTTAAAGGGTTATTCAATCTCCCAAGGGGTCTTGACCCATAGGTTGAGAACCACTGGCTTAGAGCAACTAGCCTCCCCTTGTCTGGGAGTCCTGCATTTACCTCCGATGAGGTAATAAAGAACAGCATCACTTGTTTGAACAGAGGACAAAGGTATGGGGATGGATCTTGATAGTAATAAGTCAAGGAGGGCAGGACATAAAAGAAGACAACATTAACTTTGACAGCATGGGTTTTTGTGATGAAGCAAGGACACTCGAGGTCACTTTAATACACAGTTGGGAAGGGTACCTGAAGCACAGGTGGGATGGAGGAAACAGGCCAGGGCCTCCTGTAGCTAGAGTTTTCCTGCCTGGCCCACAGTCAGGACAAATCTCTCTCACCCGCCAGTCCCACAGCCGCTCAGACCCAACCAAGTAAACACAGAGACTTATATTGCTTACAAACTGTATGGCCGTGGCAGGCTTCTTGCTAACTGTCCTTATATCTTAAATTAACCCATTTCTATAAATCTATACCTTGCCACATGGCTCGTGGCTTACCGGCATCTTCACATGCTGTTTGTCATGGCGGCGGCTGGCAGTGTCTCCCTCTCAGCCTTCCACTTCCCAGAATTCTCTCCTCCTTGTCCCGCCTGGCTACTGGTCAATCAGTGTTTTATTTATTAACCAATCAGAGCAAATCACATTTGACATACAGAACATCCCACAGCAGCCTCCACTTAAGGAAGGGGTCTAAAGGAAGTTAGAATTGTGGAAAAAAATAGGACATAAGGTCTAAGACCCACAGCCTAACTGTATTTCTCCTAAGCGCCCAGAGAACATATTAATCCCTAAGGTAGAAATTCCCTGATGAGGGTGCCATCGGCTTCTTTGGGATATCCACTGGTGGCCATCTACCATACTTGACAGTAAGAGGTGCTGCTGTAGAACTAGACTTCCTATTACAAGGAATCAATAAACATCCAAAATAGCAGGGGCCAGATGGCAGCCCTTGACAGACAGAAAGTGGACATAATTACAATAATGAGCTACAAGGCCAGAGTAGCAACCTGAGTGCCTCGCCCACAGGCTTCTGAGGTAATGACTAACAGACCAGTGTGCCTTGGGGAGAGCCAAATGAGCATCCATCCACTGGAGTGCTATTTGACCTACATGTGTATCTTAAAAGGTGGGCAGCTGGTGAGCAGAAGGCCCGACGCGGGCTGTCTCCATTGGAGCCCCTCACTCACTACACAGTTAAACAAGCTCCAGCCCGGAGCTCATCATGAGAAGGGGAAGCCAAGTAAAGATCTTGCAGTTCTAGCATAAATACATATCCTGTGTATTCTTCCAACAGTTCCCCCAAAGGACAAGTATCTATTTATAGAGACAGTTCATTGAGAAAAGGGAAAACATGCAGACATTTCAAGGCTTGCTGGGTACAGGGTCTGGATAACATCATACTGGGAAACTAGAAACATTGTCATAGCCTCCCAGTAGAGAGGGAATTCATGGAGACCAGATGGCCCAGGCTCACCTCACAGTGGTCCAAGGGGAGTCAGAGATTCATCCCGAACATATACTCCTAAATGCCAAGTTGAAATGTACATGTAGCGACCGGCAGAATTCTTGTATTGTTTTCCTATTGTATAGCAAAGAATTATTATGAAAGGGAAAAAAATAAAAACCAAATCAAAACAATGGAAAGTGCATGCCACTGCTGGGTAAAACAGGAAATCAGGATGGCATCAGCCCAAGAGGAAATGGACGTCCGTATCTCTGGGAAAGACTTACAGCATGCAGACTTGTTGCTACTCGTCATATTCTTGTTCAAGTCAGTTATTTAAGCAAGCACCATCAGAGGACATCAAGGTTGCCTACTGGAAACTTGACCTGAGAACAGCTCCACTCTCTGATGCTGACCTGGGTATGTGGTCCACTTACTACAGACTTCCAGTCTAGCCCTTGGTTGCCGGGCATATGATTAATGCCCAAGGGAACAGATTCTTCCCAGCCCTGCCAATGCAGAGGGACAGAAGCTAGCTGCCTTTCATGTAGAAGGGAGAGCAGAGTGTGTGCACTCCATATTGCCACGGAAGTAGGTTAATGTTTCTGTTTGTTCTCTTTCACAATTTTAATAGTTCCCAGGACTTTGAACAACTTGAAATTTCCTGGATGATCTTGTGGCGGTGACATGATGCTGATTGGGGTTCTCAGTGCAACCACGCTGAATGATAACTATAAATGGGTAAATGCGACGACCATTACTCAGTAAGGCTAATTCCTCCATACCTTTATATGAAGAGCCACCCAGCCAGGGAGTGGTGAAGAGGGGATTAGAAACCAAGCCTTGAGTCAAAACAGCACTGTCGTAGGATGTTTTTCTGTATGCTGTGAATATGTGTTGCTCTGATTGGTTGATAAATTAAGCTGTATTGGCCTATGGCAAGGCAGCTTAGGGGCAGGTAGGAAATACAAGCAGATAGACAGGAAGAAGAAAGGGATAAGGGAATAGACGTGAGCCAGCCACCCAAGGAGCAACATGTAATGGGACACAGATAAAGCCACAGAACATGTGGTGATCCATAGATTAATACTTATGGGTTAATTTAAGATGTAAGAGCTAGCTAGCAAGAGGCCTGCCATAGACTATCCAGTTTGTAAATAATATAAGCATCTGTGTGTTTACTTGGGTCTGAGCAGCTGTGGGACCAGGCAGGACACAGGAAAACTTCCTACTGCACAGCACCAAAAGCTGTGCTCGTTCCTCTAATACCACTGGACTCCCTGCTTCACTGACACTGTCACCCACCACCTCGAAGGTGCTACAAGCAGATTGAATAATACACACTGTGGAACAAACCAGACACCCCATATCCACCTTGTATCCATAGTTACCAGTTGAGTCAAGAGGACACATGGTCACCGCAGTAGGTAGCCTTTGTTTTCTACCCTAAGGCTTCTTCTCTAGGTAAATGCAAACGTGTAAGGGCTTAGACAAAAAGTGTACAAAATCATCCCTTCGTCTTTGAGCAAATCATTCTGAAGTCTGGATCCCGTGAATCTCTCCAGTAGGATCAAGTCTCCATTGCCTGCAACAGTAAGTGTCTTCTGCCATGGACTGCACACTTGGTTTTCTTTTTACTGGTTTTTACTCTTGTTCTCCCATCCCCAACTCTTGTTTCCTGGAAGCCTATCACGAAGCAAATCAATTCGAGGAAGCCCTAGTCTCTGGCTTTTCTTCCTAGGGAACCCTAGGAAAGATTGCAAAGTAAGGCAGAACATAGAGGATGTTCTAGGCGGTCTTTCAAAGGCAGCAACACTTGAGTTAGGCCTTAAAGTATCAACAAGTTGGCCAGGTAGGCAAGAGGGAAGTGTGTTCCAGGTAGACGCAATAACATGAACAACAGTTGGGAAAAGTCTTGGTGAGATCAGAGAATTGCAAACATTCCACAGTGGAAGGAGCATCATTAACCACGTGGTCGAGATGTCAGGGGATGCCAAAGGAGGTCAGCAGGGACCAGGTGCAAAAGACTACGCATACGATGTCATTGGGGACCCTCTCAGGAACATAACAAGTTAATTATTTTTGTCATGGTCCCACACCTTGTCATGAAACTGAAGCCATGTGAACCAGATCCCTTCCCAGCATCGAGACATTTTTTAGATGAATTTGCTCTCCGCTGATCGAAAGTTCTGGAGAAAGTGTGTGGCAACAGAAGCAGACGCTGCTGATTTCTATCTGCTCCATTTATTTTTCCTTCCCAGTCTTTCCCGGAAGAGCTCAATTTTGTTTGTCCTTACTGACCACATAGCTTTGTGCAGGAACGCTCTGTGTCCCCAGCTGATACCGTGAGCGAGGGACGCGTAACTTTTTCCAGTAAGTAACCAGATGAGTAAATGTTTTGGGTTTGTGAGCCTCATGGTTTTCCACTGTAACTCTTGGACTCTGCTACTGCAGAGTGAAAGCATCCTTTAAGAACACCTATACTTTAGCTATGGACACTGACCTTTACATTTATTTTATCATTTTCCTGTGTCACAGAGCATTACGGTCATATCTCTAAGACTCCTAGAGATACAAGAATGTGTGAAGCCTCAAGTAAAATGGCATGGTATCTGCATGTAACCTGTGCACATCCACCAATGGGCGTTGTCATCTCTAAATTGCTTGTAATGCCAAATACAATGTAAATTCTGCATAAGTAGTTATACGTTGTTGCTTAAGAAATGGCGAGAAAAGTGGGTACATGTTCAATACAGATGTGATTTTTCCTTGTTAGATATTCCCAATCCTGAGTTAGCTGACTCCACAGATGTAGACCCTAAAGACATGGGCCAGTGTGGTGGGTGGCAGAGGCAGTCGGATCTCCATGAGTTTGAGGCCAGCTTGGTCTACATAGGGAGCTCTAGGACAGCCCGAACAGCATAGAGAAACTGTCTCAACAAACCAAACCCAAACCAAACCAAAGGTATGTAAGATTGACTATTTCCCAGTCTTT
This sequence comes from Peromyscus attwateri, assembly GCA_902168425.1. Lineage (NCBI taxonomy): Eukaryota > Metazoa > Chordata > Mammalia > Rodentia > Cricetidae > Peromyscus > Peromyscus attwateri. Next base: position 19,279 of record CABHPP010143485.1, read on the forward strand.
CCCTCATTTAGAAATGTAATATCTGGGGCTGGAGAGATTATTCAGTAGTTCAGAGCACTGCTTGCTCTGAGCACCTGGTTTCAGTTCCCAGCTCCCACATACAACCATCCAAACCTCCAGTTGCAGGGAATCCAGTACCTTCTCCTGGCCTCTCTGGGCATCAGGCATGCACTCAGTGCATGTACATATATACAGGCAAAACACTTATACACGAAAAAATAAAAATGAAGAAGTCGTTAAAACACAAAAATATAACACCCATAGTTCATGAGCTGTGTGTGCAAAGGCAGCTGAGGGGACAGATGTAGCCCAGAAGCCTGTCTGCCAATCTCCTGAACATTCAATGTGGCTTCAGCTCTTTTGCCAAAGATTGGCTTAGCATACACCTGTATTTAAATCTTGAGCAACGAGATCTGCAAGTGTTCCTTGGCTCAAAAAAGAGGCATATGAGGAGGAACAGTCTTTTTATTGCCTATATATGCTGCTGTGTGATGAATAATACCTACAGCTGTTATAGCCATGTTGAGGACACGAAATTTCTCACTTTTCTCCGAGACTGGCAAAGCAGAGCAAGGAATCTGATAAAAATCGTCATGACAGTACTGAGCTGTTGAACTAACCTGAAAAATACTTGGATCTTCAAATGTCATCAGACTGTTGAACTTCACTGACTCTAGATTTCTCGTATAATAAACGTTCTTACTGTATACACCACCTTAGGGGCTGGAGAGATGGCTCAGCGGTTAAAAGCACTGGCTGCTCTTCTAGAGGATTCACCTTCAATTCCCAGCACCCACATGGCAGTTTGTAACTGTCTACGACTCCAGCTCCAGGGGATCTGACACTCCCTCACAGATCTACATTCAGGCAAAACACCAATGCATATGAAATAAAAATAAGTAAATCATAAGTCACCTTAATCAAGTTTTCTGTTGCTTAAAGCCAATACATTTCTATTGATAAATGACATAAACTATATAAGGAAATACTATGTAAATCATTATAAACACTGACTTTGAAAAATATCTCAGAATGAACAAGAGCATGGTATATTTTACACAGTTAAAATACCATATTTTCAGGATACATATGCAGAAATCAATATATGCATATATATGTACTTCTCAGTCTGAGAAATGTGTGATGCAATTTCATCATTGTGTGAACATCAAAGGGTCCTTACACAAACCTAGATGGTATAGATTTTTACATAAGTAGGCTATATGGTATAGCTTATTACTCCTAGGATCACAGTGAATACAGATGTGAGATTAAACGACTCAGAAGAAATTCGGCAATCAAGTGCAGCATTTGGGAGATGCACGACACAGCTGATGACGTCACTTGGCATGCTGTTTCCCTGTAGTTCTTTTCCTCATAAGTGCTATTAGTACCTTCTATGGAGTTAGAGAGATGGCTCGGTGGTTAAGAGCCTACACCGCTCTTCCAGAAGACCGGAGTTTGGTTCTCAGCACCCATGTTGGGCAGCTAACAACCACCTGTAATTCTAGCTCCAGAGCATGCAGTGCGCGCGCACACACACACACACACACACACACTTATATTTTTTTTTTTTTTTTTTTTTAGACAGAGTTTCTCTGCGTAGCTTTGCGCCTTTTCCTGGAACTCACTTGGTAGCCCAGGCTGGCCTCGAACTCATAGAGATCTGCCTGGCTCTGCCTCCCGAGTGCTGGGATTAAAGGCATGCGCCACCACCGCCCGGCAACACACACACTTTTAAAAACAAAAATGAATCTGTTTTTAAAGGAGTACATCATAAAATAACAGTACAGTATGATACATTGATAAACCAGTAACGTAAGAATCTCTTATTACTATTCAGTATTCAGTTCATAATCATATTACTGTGTTTAACTGACAGCATAATTCATACCAGCATCAGCACCCACACTAGGAACACAGTGCATTACAACCATACAATGGCTGCGATGTCACTGAACTAGCCTAAATTTCAGCTCCTTTATGATCTAATGAAACCACTGTCGTATGTATGGTTCCCCATTGGCCGATGCCTCTTTGTGTGTTTCAAGGGTTTAGGAAGACTATGATCAACCGTAATGAACGCTGGGAACTGCTGTTGGGTAAGGAGGGAGGCAAAGAGACTTAGGCTTATTTGTTTTCTTATTTTCTTATTTAAAAAGTTAAAGTATATGCAATCTTTCTAGACTTTAAAAACTGGCCAGCCTGGTCTACAAAGAGAGTTCTTGGACAGCCAGAGCTGTTACACAGAGAAACCTTGTCTTGAAAAGCCAAAAACCAAAACTGAAAAGAAAAGAAAAGGAATTGGTTTACTGGGGCTGGGAGATGACTTATTGCTAAAGAGCACTTACTGCTCTTCCAGAGGACTCAGTTCAGTTCTCAGCACCCATGTCAGGTGGCTCACAGTACCTGTCACTCCAGTTCACATCCCCTCTTCTGGCCACTCTGCTCACCTGTTACACACGTGGCATATACTCCCCCAGACACATCAGAAAATAAAGTATTTTAAAATGATTTATTAGACAAAGAACATGTTTACAAAAAAATAACTGGAAGAATTATTGACATGGACAGGTATTTTGAACTGGATCCCGTGGGAATGTAGGGATTAATTAACTGATCAATTAACTTAGAGACACGATCTCATTATGTAGCCTATACTGGCCTTGAACTCTTCATCTTTCTGCCTCCTTTCCTGAGGGCTGGGATTACAGGCATGTACCACCACACCTGGTTTTATTTTAGTCTCTTAATATGGTACTTTTAGCCATTCTTCTTGCTCTGTGAATGTAGCTAGGAAGGGTGTAATCCAGCACAGGAAAATGGGAATACTACATGATACAATGCTCAAGCTTCTCTTATCTCCCTGAGAGGCAGAATACCCAATGGGAAGTCTCTGAGCATTGGTATTGGTACTTCTCATGTGAGTGAATATTTAGAAATAGAGAAAAAGCCAGGCGTTGGTGGCACACACCTTTAATCCCAGCACTCGGGAGGCAGAGTGATCTCTGTGAGTTCGAGGCCAGCCTGGGCTACCAAGTGAGCTCAAGAAAAGGCGCAAAGCTACACAGAGAAACCCTGTCTCGAAAAAAAAAAAAAAAGAAAGAAAGAAATAGGGAAAAAGAGTTTTTACTGATGGCAGCCTGGTAGTTTTTATTAAGACTAAGCTTGTTTTGAAATGACTTAGGTAAAAAAGATAAAACTAGGCTTGGTGGTGAAGGCCTATAATCTCAGACACCTGGCAGGCTGAGGTCAAGGCATTGCAGGTTGCAGGTTCAAGGCTAGCCTGGGCTACAGAATGAGTTTGAAGCCAACCTCAGCAACTTAGTAAGACCTTGTCTCAAAAAAAGAAAAAAAGAAAAGAAAAGGTGAAGGAGAATGTTAAGAGGATTGAGGAAGAAAAAAAAGACTCACAGAATGAAGAACTTAAGATAGAAAGAGGAGGCTGAAGAGATGGCTCAGAGATTAAAAGCACCAGTTGCTCTTCCTAGCAACCTGGGTTCAATTCCCAGCACCTGCATGGCAGCTCACAACTGTCTGTAACTCCAGTTCCAGGGGATCTGACACCTTCACACAGGTACACATGCAGGCAATACACCAAGGCACATAAAAGAAATAAATCTTAAAAAAGAAAGAAAAGAAAAAAGGAAGAGGAAACTTTTCTGAGCGTAAAACTCACAGAAAAACAAAAGTTGATTGTAGGAACCTCTGACTTTATTATGGAAGATGACTTTTCATTGTGGAAGTTCAAAAGAGAACGATCTAAGATGGTTCTTCTGTCATTAGGTCCACAGGCATGAAAGACCCTCTGGAGAGTATGTCTCTCAAGCCCTTTTATTTTACAGATGACAAAACAGGCTGAGAAATCGAGGGGAATGATGGAAATTATACCGTTAATTAGCGGCCAAGCCAGAGCCAGTTTCTTGGAATCGTCTTTCTTTTACATCGCGATGGCTGAGGATTAGTTGTCTGAACACAACAGGATCAATGGCTTCTGAAAGTTCTTCCCAGGTTAAGTGCATTGGTCAAGAACTGGAACTATAATAGACCATGGGGAGGGGTTGAGATGGCTCAGCAGGTAATGGGGCCTGAGTCTGATCCCTGGAACCCACATGACTATCCTCAAGTTTTTTTGGGAAAAACCCCTAATGTTTCTTGCAATTTTCATTTTTTGGGGAGAGGGGAGTTGAGACACAGAGAGATTCTCTGTGTAGCCCTGGCTGTCCTGAAACTTGCTCTGTAGCCCAGGCTGGCCTCGAACTCACAGAGATCTGCCTGCCACTGCCTTCCAAGTGCTGGGATTAAAGGCGGTGCATCACTGCCCAGCCATTTTTCATTTTCTTATTCTATAATATTAGAAAAGATTGTGAGAAAAGCTGTTGAGTTAGGGAGTGTGCACTACAGCTCTGACTGGATGAAAAGTAGCATCTCCAGGGATACTCACCGAGATGGGGGAGCAACTGGCTGTCTGGGGATATTTCTCTATGGAAAGGAGGCAGAAGCTTCACCTAGATGGAGCGCACACATCTCAAGACCCAGGCTTTTTAACGAGCCTGTATTTTTATTCCCTTGACCAACATTTCTCTACACATCACTTCCTTGATGTACAGAGAAGCCAACAGAAGATTAAATTCTTAATCTCCAAACAGAAACTAAGAGTAGAAACCAAGCCAGGTGGCAGTGGCACATGCCTTTAATCCCAGCACTCGGGAGGCAGAGGCAGGCGGATCTTTGTGAGTTCAAGGCCAGCACAGTCTACAGAGTGAGATCCAGGACAGGCACCAAAACTACACAGAGAAACCTTGTCTCAAAAAACCAAAAGAGTAGAAACCAAATTTGATATAGAGGAAAGGATATTTAAGAACAACAACAACAAAAAACTCTGCTGTATTGTGTTCTAGAACAATACAGGCTGTCTAAGGCTGAGCAACGTGCAAAGAGATGGAATAACAATTGCAAACACATCACAGATAAAGAACTTAAGTATTCTCCCCAGGCCACAGAATCAATATGTCAGAACTGGGTCTGAACCCAGCTAGTCTGTCCAACTAGCCTGGAAAACCTGGACAGAAACATATTCAGATTTATTAAATCATCTGCTAGCCTGGCACATGCCTCTGATCCCACCACTCAGGAAGCAGAGGCAGGCCGAGCTCTGTGAGTCCAAGGACAGCTTGGTCTACAAAGCAAGTTCCAAGCCAGTCAGGACTACACAGGGAGACTCTGCCTAACAAAAGATTCCTGCTTCCAAATTCCAGTTTACTCTCAAGTCAAGAGGATGATTTAAGAAGAGCTTAAGGTTCCTGACATAACACGCTCTTCTAATAACAGAGACTTGTAGACGGGGCAGTGCTGGAGAACTTTCTAGGAGTGATCTAATATCAGCCAACAACCCGCAACACTTTCCATCTTAATGAAGCCCTGAACATGAATACCAGCAGAGGTCCAGCAAGGCCAAATCTAGTCATCTTTAGCACCACAGCTGTAGCTCCTTCCATTCCTAAATCAACTATGCTTGAACCACAGCCCCATCCTGCCCTAGAATCAGGGATGGTGTGGTGGTTGGAATAAGAATGCCCCCTACAGGTTCATATGTTTGAATGCTTCATCACCAGGGACTGGCAATATTTGAAATGATTAAAAGGATTACACAAGCTCATGCCAAGCCCAGAGTCTCTTCCTCTGCCTATGGATCAGGATATAGCTCTCACCTACTTCTCCAGCACCCACCTGCATGCCGCCATGTTCCCTGCCATGATGGTAATGGACTGAGCCTCTGAAACTGTAAGTTAGCTCTAATTAAATGCTTTCTTTGGTAAGAGTTGGCTTTGTCGTGGTGCCTCTTCACAGCAATAGAATAGTGACTAAGACAGAAGTGAGGCCACAACAGCCAGAGGAATAGCTTTCCGGGTCAGCGAACATGTATGGGCATTAGTTCTGAAGTCCAGTAGTCATGACGAGGAACATGAGTGACTAACTTCATGACAAGAAACAAGCACTGTGGGGCGGCGGTGGCACACGCCTTTAATCCCAGCACTCAGGAGGCAGAGCCAGGCAGATCTCTGTGAGTTTAAGGCCAGCCTGGTCTACAGAGCAAGATCCAGGACAGGCACCACAACTACACAGAGAAACCCTGTCTCGAGAAAAAAAAAAAAAGAAAGAAAAGAAAGAAAAAGAAAAAAAGAAACAAGAAGCACACAGGGCCTGGGTAGAGGGTGAGAAAAGGTGTGGGGGAGTGCTTGAGAACACATTGTTGCTTTCACCTGCCTTTTCTTAAAAGTTTAGTTATAATGTGTATTTTGTTTCCTCTTAAATGGGCTTCTTAGAAGTTTATCATCAGCTACACCCATCCCACATATTTCTTTCAATTTTCCAGTTTGATTCCGTTTACATCAATGACTAATACTGAATCTGAGTGAAAAATGGTCCACACTTCATCTCAAGTGGGGTTGTAGAGTGTTGTTCTGCGTGGGTCCTTGCCTCAGCCTAGCTCTAAGGAGCAGTATTTTTTAGTTCTAATGCTGGCAGTTCCAATGACACACAGAAATTTGCACAATGGCTTAGACAGAAATCTTAACATCAATATACTTGATGGAATTCAAAGCATTGTGATTATGTAACAGAAATTAGCCAGTCCAAATAATCTAAGAAGGACTGGAATATAAGAATTTTAAGATTAAGAGTATCTCTATGTTACGTAGCTGGAGTTTTCTCCAGTCCTGCCTGGCCCATGGTCAGGACAAATCTCTCTCACCTGCCAGTCCCACAGCCACTTAGACCCAACCGAATAAACACACAGAGACTTATATTGCTTACAAACTGTATCGCCGCAGCAGGCTTCTTGTTATCTAGTTTTTATATCTTAAATCAACCCATTTCTATTAGTCTATAAGTTGCCACGTGGCTCATAGCTTACCGGTACCTTACATCTCGCTTTTCATGGAGTCAGCTGGCAGCGTCTCTCTGCCTCAGCCTTCCACTTCCCAGAATTCTCCTCTCTCCTTGTCCTGCCTGGCTACTGGCCAATCAGTGTTTTATTTATTAACCAAGCAGAGCAACACATTTAACATACAGAACATCCCACAGCAGGGATCTGTGGCACAACATTGTGCCTATAGTTAATAGTCTGTACCGTGCAGTTAACAGTTCACACCTCATGTGAAATGCTTTTTACCATAATTAAAAAAAAACACTAAATAAGGGCTAGAGAGATTGCTCAATGGTTAAGAACATTTGCTGCTCTTCCAGAGTTTGGTTCCTAGAACCCACACCTGGCCCCTCACAACCTTCTGTAATTTCAACTCAAGGGGCTCCAACGCCTCTGGTCCTCATGGGCAACTACACTCACATACATATACTCACACGCAGACACACATACCCACACATGATTTTTTTTTTAAATCACCTAATAAACTAAATAGTTCATCGCAGATAATTATAACAGAAGAAATATGGGATGGCAGTAAAGTAGTAGACGGGGATCTTCAGGCGTCTTCCAGATGTAATTATGTAACAGCCTGGTTGTGTGGCTTTAAGCAGGTTTCTAGACTCCCCATCACTTGCCCATTTGTGAAATGGTGACATTGGACTAGAATTAGATGACGGCTAAAAGTTGCCTCTCAGGTTGCCTATTAAACCAGATCCACACCGCTGGAGCCCATTCCTTTCCATCTTCCTGTCCCTACACCCACTTACCTCACTATTCCTTCCTTAAGAGGTCAATACTTCTCTTTCTTATCTATGGATGCTGTTCTTCTGTCATCAGTACTATCAGCACACTTGCTGGACTTATGGTTCCTTGGAAATGTTATCTCAGATTCAGCCTGTGTAGATAAGAACCCTGCAATGACCAAGGGGGAGCCTGCTCAGAGTCAACAGCTTCATTTTGGTCCGTACTGAACCTCGTCCAATCTAACATGCTTTCCCAAGACCAGTTGCTATTTTTTTTAATTGTGTTTTTTTTTTTCAAGTTTTGTACATTTTCTTTTATTTTACATATCAGCCTCGGATTCCCCTGTCCTCCCCGCCCCCCCCTTCCTCCCCCCCCCAGCCCCCCCCCCATTCCCATCTCCTCCAGGGCAAAGACTCCCCAGGGGATTCAGCTCAACCTAGTAGATTGGATAAGTGAGACAGTTGATTAGCTTGAACTGTTTTATTGTGTTTGGAGACAAGAGTCATTTGAACTGTTTTATTGTGTTTGGAGACAAGAGTCATGCAATGAAGCCCGGCTGGCTTGTAAACTCCCGACTCCCTTATCTTCACCTCTGGTGTGTGCCACTGGGTGAAGACCAGAACGGCTGCGTTGGCTCCTGGTTTACCAGTTGTCCCTCTAGTAATTTTATTTCCACCTTACTGTAGGGAGGAAGGACGACATGGATTGTTCATTTTCATTTTCCGTTTCATTTTCCTGTCAGCCACTTTTGGCATTAAGATTTTCCTCTATACGTTGTAGGTTTCTCAGAAGTTACAAATACAAATGTCTCCAATAGCCAATCAGATAATGAATAAGGCAGGACTATGTCCAGCAGTGGCTGAACAAGAAGGCTCAGGCACCCCATGCTCGAGACTTCAGACATTCTTTTCAGAGGAAGGTTTATTTTGGTTCACGGTTTTGAAGGTTTTGGTCAGTAGTCTTTATCTTCACTGGTTCTGGGTCTGAGCGAAGCAGAGCATCGTGGTGGTGGGAGCAATATGAGGGAGGTTGTCCAACGAATGATGGACATGGACGGAAAGTAAGAGGAGCCAAAAAATCTGCATTTTTAAAAAAAATTGAAACTTTTTTTTTTTTACTTAATTTTGGTATCTAGTTAAGCTATATTTTGAAAACTACCAGACTACTATGTGGGCTAAATGGTAGATTTTTGCTGACTCAATTTGACTCTGACCCTTCTACCCAAACACCCTGGGAACCTAGGGTTCCCACTCTTTTATGACTATTCCCACTACGCCCTGCACTAACATTTCTAATCCATGGGCACTCATGGAATGCTTTTTTGTTATCTCCACGTCTATTTTCCTCATTCACTTCATTCAATGTCGGATTTTTGTTCGTTTTAATGCCACAGCCTCTCCCCTGTTCCTTTCACTCGACTTTCTCTCTTTACTCTTTTCTCTAGATTTAAGTAAATGCAAAGAGCGTCAGGGTAAGGAGATGCGGCCCGGAATATGCCAATAAAATGGATTCTGTCCATGTTGACACATGACTGAAAAAAAAAAAAATTGGAGCTGTCAACGGAGAACTCGAAATTCTGTTTAGGTTTGCATGATGGCTGGTTTCTGCCGGACTAAAAGAGTGAAAATCGGTCCACGCCGGAAGGAAAGGCTGTGCTGAGGATACACACGGATACGGCATCTTTCCCCCCACCAGAAGCAGCTACAAAACAGCATTCATCATTTCTGAATGCTCTTTTACCCACGAACACTAGGTGTACCTTGTCATTCGCGTTTGTTATGAAATTGTCCTAGCCTCATGATCGCATCCAATGCCTTGCTATTCCCCGTTTTTCCTCACCTCCTCAGAATCGAGGTCCAATCCAGAACTGATCCCAGCTCTCCCTAGACCCTCCTCAGATTCTTTTGGCGGGAACCTAAACCTTACAAAGGGGTTT
>CABHPP010143486.1:0-47248 GCA_902168425.1 Peromyscus attwateri
GCCAAGTAAAGTTGATGAGCATTGCTTCATGGTAGACACCCATGGAGTGGCAGGATCAAGTGGTCTTGGGGCTCAGAGAGACTACCAGTAGGGAGGCAGCATCATGGGCATAATAGTAACATGGGGGCAGTACATAGCTTATGATTACCTCCAGGTGGTGTGTACACAATGTATGTGAAACATAAATGGATTGTTTTGCTTAGATTTTGGTCCCATCCTTCTGGTATTTTATTAAGCATATACTTATGTTATTTAATTTTGAAAAAAAATCCAAAAATCTGAAAGAATTGTAATCCCAAACATTCAGATGAAGCATGCATAACCTATAATGTAAACCACATATCTATTAGCATCAGGAACTGCTTTCCCACTGGAGTCTGGGGAGTCCAAGATGGAGGCACAATTATGCCCAACATCTTCATTTAGAATTTCTTTATATGGATCTTTGATTTGTTTTATCATTGTCTATCTTCTTCAACCTAAACCAAAATTCTTAAGAGCTTGGTCACACCTCAAATTCCAACCACATTCTCTCCTCTCTCTATGCATAGCTCTGCATCTTGATTTTCATGTGACTGGGTCTTTTTCTTCATGCCCCTGAAACATGCTAATGGTGTAGCCTCTGATGTCTGTGATCTTCTTTAGAAATAGGACTTTTTCAGACTTTTATTAAGTTATGAAAAAATGTGTAGACAGGGTTCTCCTGAGGAACATGGCAAATAAAGTGTGTAAATAAGTATAAAAGATAATTCTGTTGGGATGGTTCACATAATTACGAAATAGTCCCACAGTGACCATCTTCATGTTGAAGAACCAGAGAACCAAATAAATGCTTAGCCCTAGAAAGTGGATCACAGAAGAAGGGAAGCTGAAGGGCTCCAAGTGTACTAATGTCAGTCTATATCTGAAGGCTGGAGTAAAAATGTCTGATCCCCAAGGGTAGCAGGGCAGAATAAACCATATCTGCTCAAGAAAGGTTGTGACTGCTTGTGGATGAACTTCAACCTCCCTGTTCTCTTTTCATTCAGTCTAGGCCTTCCCATGGGATGGTGCCACTATGGTCATGAGCTCTTCCCACTCAATTCACTCATCTACATGGCAATCATCTCTATAAACTCTCAAAGACATCTTGAGAAGTTAGCTTTACCCATTTTTTCTAATCATTTCTCAATCAAGTTGAGTTGAAAATCCACAAGATCATCAAACAATGTGTCCTTGAATTCCAATATGACTGGCCTTTTTTTTTTTTTTTTCCTGCTTTTTCAAAACAGAGTTTCTCTGTGTAGCCCTGGCTGTCCTGGAACTTTTTCTGTAGACCAGGCTGGCCTTGAATTTATAGAGGTCTTCCTGCCTCTCCCTTCTGAGTGCTGGGATTAAAAGAATGCGCTTGGCTGGCTTTACTGGCACAATTGTAAGAACAATGAAACAGTACCGATAACTAAGACACACAGCAGGAGAGCCAGTGATGACAGCGGCGGCAGCAGCTGGAGCAGTCCTACAGCATGTCAGGTATTCTGGACCAACTGTTCCTGCCAGAAGACAAAAGGAGTGGTACTCAGTGTTTCCAAAGCAAGTGGCCACTGGTGGAACTTTGATTTTTAGATTGATAGCCCCGAGACCTGTGACAGAATTCAGTTTTGTGGTTTGTATGAACCTTGTTGGTGCTCTATTGCTATATCAGGTTTAGGAACCAGAGTCTTGAAGATCTGAGAACCCACTAAAGGTGCCAGTTCAACCAGTCAAGAATTTGAGTGTCTTACAGAGGTTGTTTTTAATATGTTGACAATTCTTTGAAAAAGGACACATTTCATTATCCTAGGCAAGTTTTAAAAATACATTTATTTTTGGAGATTATCATTACTCAATTTCTCCATTCCCTCCCTCAAACCCTCATATGTGCACATTCTTGATTTCTTTCAAATTTATGGCCTCTTTTTTTTAGTAAATGTTGTTACATTCATAAATGCATATTTATGCATAATACATAATACAACCTGCTACATCTGTATAATGTTAATTTGTGTATAGGTCTTCAAGGCTGACCATTTGGTATTGGATAACCAGCATAATCCCTAACTATATTATAAATATGTGTCCTTATATCCACAGATATAAGGAAACTTCTTTCCCCTCATCAAGGAAACTTCTCTCTCTCTCTCTCTCTCTCTCTTTTTGATTTTTAAAATTTATTTATTTATTTATTTATTTATTTATTTGTTATTTATTTATTTATATCCAGCCTGCAGTTTCTAAGACAAACCATTATAGAAAAACACAACCAATCAAATGCAAACTTGGGAAGCACAGTCCCAGTGGACACATCTAAGAAAGACTTCAATACATAAGGGTCAGGGACCATGGTGGAAGAGGGAGCAGAAAGATTGTAAGAGCCAGAGGATAGTGAATTTGCTGTGAGGTTGCATCTCCTATGAGTGTCAGAAGCTACACCTACATGTAGCTCTCACCAACAGGAATGCCTAATTATGAGCCAAACAAGGACAAAAGCAATAGATACGTAAATGTCTTTGTGGAAAGCCCATGAGATCCCAGCCCTACAAGTAGAACTACAGGCAACTAAGGAATTCTGAGAAGGACATCTAATGGAGACTGTTGTGTTACAAAATACGATGGAATGGCCTTGTAAGACCAAACAAACTTGACTAACCTATTCCCATGAAATAGATGATGTTAAGTTATCATCTAGGATAATCCAAGCTTGAAGGCATAGTCCTCATGAGCTAATCATGACTCCAATGAATCACCTTTCAATGATAATAACTTTCAGCTTGAATTTTAGAGGATATATTGTATGTCCAGTACTCCTTGGTACTGGAGTTGGGGAAAGGGAATGAAGAAGGGACAGACACATAGACAAATGGACAAGAAATGCTGGGATTGAATGTGCTGAGGTCACCCTGATGGAGTGAGGAGAAGGTGTTAGCTAGTCTCAGAGGGACATCTCTGGTCATGTTTTAAACTACAAACCAATTTCTTAAATATATTTTCTCTCTCTTTTTTCTATTTGTTTTCTAAAGAGTGAGACAAAGAAGTCATGGAGTTGGATGAGTATGGAGGACCTGGGAGGAATTGGAGAAAGGGAAACTGTGATCAGAATATATTGTGTGAAAATATTTATTTTCAATAAAACATTAAACATATTTTCAAATGCTGTGAAAATTCCACATATTCCTTTCCTCATTTTGGTCAATACTAATTATGATTAAAATATGTTGATTGAAATAACACATTAGATATATAAGCAGCAATTATTTGGCTATGCTCACTAAACACATTATAAAACATGAGTTCCAAGCGCCATACTAGTAAATCGAAGGAAGGGGGAGGGCAGAGCAAAAGGGATGAAGTCTCATGAGGTCATGCCTTTAGCATGTCTTTAGCACTGAGGAATCACACATTTTTCTGACATGTCAGTATTTCCCTAACTTGCTTGTCCCTCTAAGAACTCTTTCTTCTGATTACCTCATGATCTTCCAAGAGACATGTAAGCAATAGCCAACCAATTCATGTTTTGTCTCAAAAATCCCAAATCCTACTTCTGTGTAGCTAGAAGACCATAAGAGGCACATGGTTATATGGAAATGAGTTTGTACTAACCAAACTGCTCTCCCCCTTACAAACATCATTCACATCTCTACTGTTGGACCAGTGGAGAACTGTGTACAAACATCAGTTAGAATACCATCGATGTTAGTTAAAAATATCTTTCTTCGAGGTTCCCAAGCTACCTTGAGGAAGGCCCAACTTTTAGGAGCACAGGATCCCCACATTCATATTCAGTAACTGAGGATATCAAGAATTCTAGCAGTTTCCAACATTGAACCATTTCTAGAACATCCTTTCTAGATAAATTAATTTTATTCCCATATGGTAATCTGAAACACTAAAAAGTGTACCATTACAGACATCATTTTGGCCATTATCCTACTTGTGGCTTTCAGATGTTGGGGACATAAAGAACATTGTACTCACAGACATGTACTATGAAATTCTATAATGTTAAGCACATAAGGTTGTTCCTTCAAGGGAAGGAATGAAAAAGTTGTTGTCTACCCAGAAGAGTAGAGTAGACATATTTTCTAGCCTCGTGACCTTTGCACAAATCCCTATGGCCTAAGACTTTCCGGTGCTGGACTTTCCTCCAGACTCATCTCATAAACTTGTTTTTCTCGGTCAATCTATAGAACCTACCTTTATGAAAGGTGTCACATGTGCTTTACAGAGTTTTCATGTCATCATGTATGATCTGTATTTAGTTTATTTGGTTCCTCAAAGAGATTTAGCTTATGCTTTGTTGTGCACATGGGACTCTGTTAATCACCACAAGAATAATTTTCACCACATCATGTTATATTTAAATATGTCTTAAATAAAAAAAATACTCATATTCAAACTCCTAAACCCTGGCTATTGATTCCTATTGAGCTGCTCTGCCTTCTTGTCCTGTGGTTTCTCACTCTGCTGCCCATGAAGATCGCAGAGACCCCACAGGTTATGGTTTTATGGAATTTAGAAAAGCACTAAAAATAGCTAAGGTTCTGTTTCTTGTACTTTATTTTAAAATTTTTAGAACCAGGAGCTGTAATGTATTCCGGTAAACTTATCATTTGGGAGGCTGAGGCAGGAGGTTTAAGTTTCCAGGCCAGACTTGGCTGCACAAAATTCAAAGCCAGCTTGAATTAGGTAGAGAAACCTGCCTTAAAATAAATAAACCCTAAAGCAAATACACAAACAAAACCAACTAATAGACAAACAAAAAAGAACACATAAAAACAAGCAGCAACAGCAACAAAACAAAATAAAAAACATAAACAAACAAACAAACAAAAACCTCACTAATAACCAAACAACAACAACAACAACAAAAAAGCCTGCTGGACTTATGTCACTTAAAGTTCAAGCAAGGAGGATTGTCAACAGAAGCCAGCCTGGGCTATAGTTAGAAGAAACAGAACTGAATTGCAGTGAACAAAACAAAACAGAAAAAGAGGAGAGAGTGAAAGAGAGAGAGAGATGGAAACAGAGAGAGAAAGAGAGACAGAGAAATGGAGACGAAAAGATGATTTGAATGGTTGAGAGCACTTGCTGCTCTTCTAGAGTACTAGACTTCTATTCCCAGCGTCCATCAGGCACTTCACAATAACCTGTAACTCTGTCTTCAGGGGAATCCAGGACCTCTCTTGGCTTACATGGATACTGATGTGCACAGGAGTGTGTGTGTGTGTGTGTGTGTGTGTGCACGCGCACGCGCACGCACACACACACACACACACACACACACACACACTGGAAGCTTCCTTTGGTACCTATTTTCATGCTCTTGATCTCTGAGATCTTGCAGACTCCTCAAAATGTGACAGGTTATTTCCATTGTTCTTAGTTACCTGTCCCCACGTCATAGTAACACCCAATTACTAAAGATACCACCTGCTTGAGTCATAGGACATGCTTAAATAAAGCTGATACAAACAATGGAGCTTTTTGTTCCTATTGGGAGGTTATATGCTAGAAGACTCTTTGCATGCTACTGGGGGCTAAAGTAATCATCTGTCTTACTCCTCTGTAACCCTGTGAACTCCTATAACAGAACATCCTGTTGAGATTTGCCCACTGGTGCAAAGGTGGCACAAATGTAACATTTTGGTTGGATTCAAAACCCATACCTGGTCTTAAAAGGAACTCGTACTTGGTACTTTTAAGTGGGCCAAAAACTTGTGGTTTCCTAAGGCACAGGAGAGAGCCTAATGCTATCATTCTCAGAAATGGACACAGAAACAAACTGCTCACTAAGTTTCTATCCTTATTCCCATAGATTAAGCATCTTTACAACCTCATCTGAGAATCTTTGTTTTAAGTAGATGGCAATTAATATAGAAACTCACAATTGGTTGGTCAATGTGCAGAGAATAAGACTGTGGAGTACACAGGTTTAAATACTACATCTATATCACACCCTACGTCAAGGCTTAGGGATCACTGAGGAAGAAGGAACACAAAGACTCTGAGAGCCAGGGGAAGCAGACATCTACAATGAAAGAGTATTGCCAGGCAAGGCAGGGCCTTGGAACACATTAACTTATAGAGGCTGTGACAACATGGAAGGATAAGGGCCCTTGAAGCTTTATCCCTCGCTGTAGAGTTCATGGCAATTGATGTCAGTTGTCAGTTTTCATCAGGAATGTGTTTCTAGAAAGGCTATACATATTCCAGTAGAGAGTCCTACACCCATGTCCTTAGTCGACTCAATGAGTTTAAAAAAAAAAAAGCACATGAAGTCAGGAAGGGAAAGTAGCAGGGAGATGAGAAAGAATGGGGATGGGGAGGGCTTGATGAAGGGATTTAATCAAAACACATTATATGCATATATAAGACCCTCACACAATAAAAAGAGAATGTTTAAAGAGCTATGTGACAATATCATCATGATAACATCTTAATAAAGTCACTGTGTATGGGCTACTCATCCAAACACAGAGGGTGCCATCAGGCCATGTCCTGTAACAGATAATAGTGCATTTCAGAAAGACTGGAAAAGGATATACTGAATTCCATGAACACAGACCAAACTGAAACAAGAGAGTATAGAATTTACTACTTAGAATTTAGAATTTACTCTTAAGGCAATCCCATATTTAGATAAATTAGAATATCTGAGGTCCTTGTAGAGTCATATTTAACACACACTGTCATCCCAGATAAGTATTCAGTGCAGAGAATCACAGAGACAGCTGAAATTAGGGAATTTGGAAACTTGAAGCAAAAGCAGTTAACCTCAATCAAGTCCCAATAATGAGCATGAGCAGTTGGCAGTTGAGTCTGGGTGTCAGTATATCACAGATAAGGCTACAGAAAACTAACAATTGCTAATGGGATTAATTCTCCCCTGGTTAAAAGCCATATTTCATATCTTCCTTTAAGACCAGGCATTTGGCCTTCACTGCTGCAGCATTTGGGCCACAATCGGGATTCATCAAAGGAACTTTAATGTGAGCTGTGAGTGGCTGGTAAGAGGAGCTCTGGTCATCCTAAAGTGAAATTCCAAACCTCACAGAGCTCCAGAGTGCCCCAGCAGCATATGGGATAAAGTGTTTTGTTTGGTTTGACAATTTCTCTTTTCACTTTAGTGTGCCTCCTCGGTGTCACAGGGATTTGCCATGTGCATCTTTGTAGGTTGGAGGTCTGTTTATGGTTCTGATGCTGAGAATACAGGAGTTATGCTTCTATTGCTAGGTCTTGTATTTGGCAATCATTAAGAACTGGTCATAAGAGACTACCTTGGACAGTTGGGTTCTTTGTAGAGTTGAGCCAACATGAATAACCTGATGAGCAGATTGAAAGCTTGGATCTTGCAAACCATTAACTATGGCTGAATGCATTTTTCTGTTCTCACTACAAACAGCCCAGATACAGGTCATACTTTTGTGAACTAAGCAAACAACAAAATGCCCAACAAAACAGTGAAGGCTAATGGTTACAACTTGTATCTCTTTATACTTTCTTCACAGTGGTGGTAGTGTTTTCATCATTCTGTTCAGATCTTTTATGGGCAGTGGGGGAAAAGATACCAGTCAGAAAATTTAAATATTTAACCAACTTTCATACATGCCAGGATAGAAACCCGTTAGATAGGCACCTGGTTTTCAATCAAAGTATGATTAGAGAGAAATACATTTAAAGTTAAAGTAAGTATTTGAAGAACTCTTCAAACCCTTTAACATCTAGATGATATAAGCCAGCGACTAGACTTAAAATATTTGCTGTATAAAGGAAAGTGTAAGGAAATGGTGCACAGAGAACTTGGGATAATTGGAGAGCTGCTTGTAGTTAACATTTCAGAGACATACCCCCACACACATGTCTGATGTTCTTCCTAGCTCTCTGATATGCACGTCCCCAGAAGTGACTTTTAAAAGAGGGTGTTTTCTTGTGTCTAGGTATTTTAAAAATGTATTTAATTAAGTGTATAGTCCATCTTTAACATGCATAAAAGATGGGTAAATATGTAAACATTTGTAGCAAAATTTTCCTCTTTTATGATACTGGAATAAAAGCATACATTTAAACATAAAGGAACAGGAACAAAAGCAATTTTTATGTTAAATGTACATAAATTGAATGTAAGAACTTGTATAAATGCCTGGATTGCTCTTATTTTATACTTTAGGATCAAGCTAACAATATGCCTATTATACTTCCATGACTGCTGTTTTGAGGCCACACTATACTATGGGAAGCAAGTAAGACTATCTCATTACGAGTGTGCACCTGAAAAGGTGAACAGGTGGGAATTAAATGACAAGAAATATTTAAGCGAATTAAAAGTATTCATATGATACAGTTTGGCATCCCAGTGACTCACTGTCAACTGAGCTGCAGAGACAATAATTCACTGAATGTTCAGAAGTTCACAGGTGTTTGCAGTGAACCAGAATCCAGAGGAGGTAGGTATGGACCAGTCATGCAGCTCAATAAGATTGATTGTACACAGACAGAGGAAAAAGGAAAGAAATGCTAGCAAGGCAATCTCACGCTTCCTGGCAGCAAAACATTTTCTTTTTAATAACAGAGGCAATATTTCAAATCATCCCTTATTCAAGGTCTGAATTTATAATTACTAAACGCTGTCATTCTATTAAGAGTCCTAGGAATACAGCAATAGATTTTAGAGCCTAAAGCCTTTAAGGCTGAGTTTATTGCTATTGCAAGCCTTTGATTACCTAGAAGATGAAGGAAAACTTAACTTTCACTGACCTTCAGTTCTTATTATTATAAAAACAAGAGCTGCTTGCAGGCCTTCTGCAAATGTATTGTCTACAGGCTCCACACACAACTGTGGAGAAGAACATGTAGTTGATGTTGTAGACACAACAGTGGCATGAGCTATTTCCAGAGTCGAAATCCTTACCCACTCATGTAATAAATTGGTGCCACATATTAAGATGTACTTTGACATAGTTCCCAGTTCCTAGCTTAAGCAAGAGTCTTTGCTACTATTAATCTTATTTCATCCATTCTAGTCACTAAAGCCATTTTGTCTGTAAGTTATATTTAAACTGTATTTTTTCACAAGATCAGAGAGGATTATGAAGTGACAGTTCTGCTATTGACATATCCAGCCACATGGTGTCATTCTAGCAGTACTGAGTAGCCTCTAGAAACAGTACTGTTGCTGGAGCAATCAAGCAGTGTCACAGTCAATGTGCAGAATAAATAATGAACACCTTTGACTCTTTGCCAAGTTTAGTACTGAATTCATTTCCTTAGGAAAATGTATCAGTGTTTTCCTAGATATAATTTTTAATCTTTGCAATGGATTAAAAATTATATCTAGGAATATAAAAATATCAAGGGAAGGTCTCAACTATTGTGAGTTCAGTCAGTCATTGCTTGCTTTGGGATGATAGAAGAATATACAAAACAAGCTACTTTCTTAAGTCCAGTTATAAGGACAAATAAAACAGATTATAGATAGCTATATTTATTTATTTATTTACTTATTTATTTTTAAAATCAAGATCAGATAAACAATTTATTTATTTTTATAATTTTTTTCTTTTATTTTACATACCAATCTGTTTCCTCTCGCTCCTCTCCTCCTTTTCTATCCCCCTGACCCCCATCTATCACCTTCACCACCCACCCACTCCTCCTAAATCTCCACTCAGGAAGGGGCAGCCCTGCCATGGGCTTGAACAGTATGGCACATCAAGTTGAGGTAGGACCAAGCTCCTCCCTGTATACAGGCAGGGCAAAGTAATCCAGTATGGGACAAAGTAAACAGTGTGGGCAAGGTAATCCAGTATGGGGAACAGGTTCCCAAAACCCAGCTAAGCACCAGGGACAGGTCCTAATCTCACTGTTAGAAGCGTTACATAGAGACCAAACCACAAAACTGTCACACGCAGGCAGAGGCCCTAGGTCAGAACCATGCAAGCTCCTAACTGTTGGACAAGAGTCCCTGTGCTCCCATGAGCTCATGTCAGCTCTCTCTATAGGGTCCTCCATTGTGACCTTGACCCCACTGACTCATACAATCCCTCCTCCCTTTCTTCAGGAGCTCAGCCCAGTGCTTGGCTGTGGATTTCTGCATCTGCTTCCATCAGTTACTAGATAAAGGCTCTGTGATGACATTTAGGGTAGCCAATCTGGTCACAGTAGATAGCTAGTTCAGGCACCCTCTCCATTATTGCTAAGAGGTCTTACCTGGGGTCATCCTTGTGGGTTCCTGGGGGGTTCCCTGCCATCAGGTTTCTCCCTAGCCCTCCATCCTGCCCCCAAACTGCCTCCTTCACCCAGACTGCCCAACCTTCTACCTCAAGTTCCCACCCCCCCATTGCCCAAACCCCACCCTCAGTTTACCAAGGAGATCTTTTCTATTTCTCCTTCCCAGGGAAATTCATGCATCCCTCTTTGGGTGCTCTTTGTTCTCTAGCTTCCTTGGGGTTGTGGAGGTTGGTTATCCTGTACTTTACTCCTGATATCCACTTATGAGTGTGTACATACCATGTTTGTCTTTCTGGGTCTGGGTTACCTCACTCATAATTATTTTTTTCTAGTTCCATCGATCTGCCTGCAAATTTCATGAGGTCATTGTTTTTACAGCTGATTAATACTCCATTGTGTAATGTACCACATTTTCCTTATCCATTCTTTGATTGAGGACTATTTGGGTTGTTTCAAGGTTCTGGTTATTATGAATAATGCTGCTATGAATGCAGCTGAGCAAGTGTCCTTGTGGTATGATTGAGCATCCTTTGGGTATATGCCCAAGATCAGTATAGCTGGGTCTTGAGGTAGATTGATTCCCATTTTTCTGAGAAATAACCATGTTGATTTCCAAAGTGGCTGTACCAGTTTGTACTCCACCAGGAGTGGAGGGGTGTTTCCCTTATTCCACATCCTCTCCAGCATAAGCTGTCCTCGGTGTTTTTTATCTTAGCCATTCTGACAGGTGTAAGATGGCATCTCATAGTTGTTTTGATTTGCATTTCCCTGATGACTAAGGATGTTGAAAAATTCTGTAAGTGTATTTCAGCCATTTGAGAATCTTCTGTTGATAATTCTCTGTTTAGGTCTGTACTCCATTTCTTAATTGGATTATTTGGTATTTTGTTGTCTAGTGTTTTTTTTTTTTTTTGAGTTCTTTATATATTTTGGAGATCAGCCCTATGTCAGATGTGGGGTTCGTGAAGTTCTTTTCCCATTCTGTAAGCTATTGTTTTGTCTTATGACAGTGTCCTTAGTTTTACAGAGGCTTTTCAGGTTCAGGAGGTCCCATTTATTAATTGCCAATCTCAGTGTCTGTGCTACTGGTGTTATATTCAGGAAGTAGTCTCCTGTGCCACTGTGTTCAAGGCTAGTTTCTACTTTCTCTTCTCTGAGGTTCAGTGTAACTGGATTTATGTTGAGGCCTTTGATCCACGTGGACTTCAGCTTTGTGCATGGCGATAGATATGGCTCTATTTGCATTCTTCTATATGCTGACCTCCAGTTATGTCAGCCCCATTTCTTGAAGATGCTTTCTTTTTTTTTCCATTGTATAATTTTGGCTTCTTTGTCAAAACTCAGATGTTCATAAGTGTGTAGACATATATCGGGGTCTTCAAGTAGATTCCATTGATCCATAAGTCTGTTTTTATGCCAATACCAAGCAGGTTTTTATTACTATAGCTCTATAGTAGAGCTTTAAGTCAGGGACGGTGATACCTCCAGAAGTTCCTTTATTGTAGAGGATTGTTTTAGCCATCCTGGGTTTTTGTTTGTTTGTTTGTTTGTTTTTCCATATGACTTTGAGTATTGTTCTTTCAAGGACTGTGAAGAACTGTGTTGGTGTTTTGATGGGGATTGCACTGAGTCTGTAGATTGATTTTGGTAAGACTGACATTTTTACTATGTTAATCCTACCTACCCATGAACATGGGAGATCTTTCCATTTTCTGATATCTTCTTCAATTTCTTTCTTCAAAGGCTTAAAGTTCTTGTCCTATAGATCTTTCACTTGTTTGATTAGAGGTACCCCAAGATATTCTATATTATTTGTTGCTATTGTAAAGGGTGATATTTCTCTGATTTCTTTCTCAGTCCATTTAACATTTGTATATAGGAGGGCTATTGACTTTTTTTTTTAGTTAGTCTTGTATCCTGCCATATTACTGAAGGTGTTTATCAGCTGTAGGAGTTTCCTGGTAGAATTTTGGGGGCCACTAATGTATACAATCACATCATCTCCAAATACCGAAAATTTGACTTCTTCCTTTTCAATTTGTATCTCTCTGATATCCTTTTGTTGTCCTATTGCTCTCGCTAGAACTTCAAGTACCATATTGAATAGATTAGAGAGAGTGGACAGCCTTGTCTTGTTTCTGGTTTTAGTGGAATCAATTTGAGTCTCTCTCCATTTAATTTGATGTTGGCTGTTGGCTTGCTGTATTTTGCTTTTATTATATTTATGTATAGACCTTGTATTCTTGATCTCTCTGAGACTTTTATCATAAAGGGGTGTTGGATTTTGTCAAAGACTTTTTCAGTATCTAATGAGATAATTATATGTTTTTTCTTTCAGTTTGTTTATATGGTGGATTACACTGACAGATTTTCTTATGTTGAACCATCCCTGCATATCTGGGATGAAGCCCACTTAATCATGGTGGATAATTTTTTTTGATGTGTTCTTGGATTTGATTTGCCAGTATTTTATCAAGTATTTTTGTATCAATGTTCATGATGGAGATTGGTCTGTAATTATGTTTCTTCGTTGCATCTTTGTGTGGTTTGAGTAGCAGGGTAACTCTAGCCTCCTAAAAATAATTTGGTAGTGCTCCTTCTGTTTCCATTGTGTGGAACAATTTGAAGAGTATTGGAATTAGTTCTTCTTTGAAAATCTGGTAGAAATGAAAGATCAGAGAAGCAGAGCAAGCCACAGCCAACTTCACCTTGCCAACTTCTCAGCTGATGCTATTTCCTCAGTTGATGCTATTTCCTCAGACTGAAAGCCTCTGAGTCCTGAAAGGATCTCAGCTGAATTGCTCTAGTTCCTGTTTCCTCACGCCTTTTATACCTTTCTCTGCCTAGCCATGTCACTTTCTGGGATTAAAGTCGTGTGTGCTTCCCAGTATGGGATTAAAGTTTTATGCCACCACTGCCTGGCTCTGTTTCCAGTGTGGCCTTGAACTTGCAGAGATACATCCCAAGTGATAGGATTAAGGGTGTGTGCCACCACTGTCTGGCCTCTATGTCTAATCTACTGGCTGGCTGTGTCCTCTGATCCTCTGGCAAGCTTTATTGGGGCACACAATATATCACCACAGTCATCCTTGTGGATTCCTGGGAATTTCCCTAGCACCAGGTTTCTTCCTTACCCCATAATGTCTCCCTCTACCAAGACATCCCTTTCATTGCTCTCCCACTCTGTCCCTCCCCCAGCTCCACCATCCCATTCCCTCATGTTCTCATCTCCCATTCCCTACCTTCTATTGCCCCCCTTATCCCCAGTTTACTCATCGGGATCTCCTCTGTTTTCCCATCCCAAGATGACCCATACATTCCTCTTAGGGTCCTCCTTGTTTCCAGGCTTCTCTGGAGCTGTGGGTTGTAGTCTGATTATCCTATGATTTACATCTAGTATCCACTTATGAGTGGGTACATATCATGTTTGTCTTTCTGAATCTGGGTTACTTCATTCAGAATGATATTTTCTAGTTCCATCCATTTACCTGTAGTCATAAAATTATTTTTAACATCGTTTTCTTCTGCTTCATCTGCATTGGGATGTTCAAATCTTGCTGTTTTAGGACCACTGGATTCTGGTTGTGCCATATTGCCCTTCATGTTGTTGAATGTATTCTTACACTGATGTTAACCCATCTCTTCTTCCAACTGGTATGGGTGGTACTTGTGCCTATAGGGGTTGCTGATGTTACCAGAGAGGGCTGTCTGTGGAGAGGATGCTGGGGTAGGTGGGGTGGACTATGGAGTAGGTCTTGTGGGAATCAAGCCCAGTGGGTGGCAGTGGTGGTGGTGCCGCCTGTAAGCAGGTCTCTCACCTGCTTATTAGATAGCTATATTTATAGACCGTATTTCCTCCTAAAAATCTGTTTCTATATATTTCATCAAACTATTAGGCATTCTTTTATCAGTTCATAGTTTAAGTGAGACGCACGCAT
Organism: Peromyscus attwateri; assembly: GCA_902168425.1. NCBI lineage: Eukaryota > Metazoa > Chordata > Mammalia > Rodentia > Cricetidae > Peromyscus > Peromyscus attwateri. Next base: position 14,181 of record CABHPP010143486.1, read on the forward strand.
CATGTATGGAACTTAAGCCGAATCTGGAAACCCTTTCAGCCTTGAGTTAACAGACTGAAAACGCAATTTGGCTGCAATCTCTCCAAACCTAGAGCCCAGGAGCTACCCTGCCTTCTCCCTGATTAGGTATAACACATGCATCTGAAGAAGAGCAGTTTTAACTGCTGTGGGAAAATAGGGTGCAAATTACTCAAACATACCCCTTGCATTCTCACAGTGGCAGGAAAAGGTTAATGAGAGTTGGCAGACACTTTCAATATGTCTTCTTTAATCTCTGGTATTTTGGGGGACTGAAACCTTTGTCAGGAGTCAGAGACGGGAATTCTTTCCTATTTAGTTGCTTTGATATGGGAACCATCTCCTGCTTAGTTACATTGCTTGTTCAGCAATCACATCATGCATAAAACAGAAGAGCAAATCTGTCTGAGATACATTGCTAAAGGAGAGAGAAAACTAGACTTGATCTTTACCCTTACGCAACTTAGTCTCTAGTGAGTGAGCCTCATGAGCTGAATAACCACATGAATGAAACATAAAGCTCTGATGTGGTTACAGCAAAGAAAAAAAAATACACCACAGGGCAGCAAATGTTCTGATGGTGTCTTATCTGGTCCCAGAGATTAGAGGAGGATTTCCTGAGTAAGCCATGACAAAGCTAGGATGAGATCAATAAGCAGTGGGTAACCAATCAAGCTGAGAGCAGAAAGAGGTCAAATATGCAATCATACAAGAAAACACCAAGCAAAGCTCTGGCCATGAGGAATTTCAAGTAGCAGGTCCTCAGGAAGGGCAGTGCAGCACAGGAGCACCCACCTGGCAGTTATAAAAACAAGTCAAGGATTTGGGTCTTTGAACTTTGGTCTAGAAACTGGAGAGAGCCAAGGAAAGTTCAGAGAAAGCACAAGTATGGAAAGAGGGAAAGAGGTGCATGTTTCTAGGTCATAATTGAACTTCGAGGAAGATTATCTTGAGTTTAGAATGTCAAGGAATTTTGATGAACAAAGTGGGTCCCAGGGAGATGAATCATAAGTGGGCAGGTGAGAACTCGGGTTAAGGAGTCAGTATAAGACAGGTTTTAAAGATAGACTTGGGAGGTACAGAAAGAAATTGCTCTTCTGTCTACTGACTGTATGGGGGAGGCAGAGCATTAATATCACCTTCTTAATGGCCAGTAAAACTCTATCCTATAAATGTTATAGTATAAAATAATAAACACTGCATTTTCATGAAGGTAAGTATTTGAGTAAAAAGCAAGCCCTGGTGCTGTGGGTTCCGGTTTTTTTAGCCCTTAGCCTGGGGCCAGATACCCTTATATGTCAAAGTAGGTTTTCAGATGGGATTAGCTACATCATCTTGAAATGAAGAAATTGGTCTGAATTATTCTTATGGATCCAACTGATTCATCAAAATATTTCGAGTGATGTAGGAGAATTAGTCAAAGAATTCAAGGTGGTGGTAAAAGAAACTGAGAAAAGTCAGAAGATACTACATGGCTGTGGGCTAAAGAAGATTTGCAACATCAGTGGCTGGAAAATCCCTCAACATACAAATGAAATAAAGCATTGCCAGGACATTGATTTGGCCAATTTCATGCTTATCATTTCTAGCACAGTAAAATAAATACAAATATTCATCTTCCTATATCTCAATATCAGTATTCCTTCTTACAGTGACAACAGAAACCTACTAATGACAGAAATATGAATATTCCCAGGTATTTGTGTGTATCAAACCAATAGAATGAAAATGTCATATTGTTCATCACTTCATTGTTTTCACACCTATGAAGGTAATTAATATTTGAAAATAAAATCGCTACAGTAGAGCAACTGAGTAATTTCAACTTCCACCAACTGAAATTGGCAAGCAAATAATTTGTTTTTGGAGGTTCAGTTTCTTATTTTGGGATATTATTATTGAATACTCTCTAAGAATAAATCTTTCTGAAGGATTATGGAGTTTTCATAAGACTGAGGAAAATGGGTTCTATAAATATAACAAATTATTATTTTCTAAAGATAGGTATATACAGTATAAATTTAGTTTAGTTTGAACATTCACAAGATGTTTTGAAGCCAAAAGGAGAAATATTAAAAATATTCCTTTTGGAAGAGCATATGTTTCATGTCTGGCATTCAAAGACATATTTAAATATTCTATTTCAGGAAGTAGTTGGATCTTCTCTTATGCATTCATTTAAATCTACAGGCTTTAAAGACAGATTCAGCAAAGAATATGCATGCGAATGAACTACTCTGTGGAGCCTCTAATAAGACAGAAAAATGACATGGCACAAGCCATAATTATAGGGAATTCCAACGATGTGTTTGAAGAAGTCTAGTGGATTAATACTGAGAATGGGCAAGCTGATGTTGAGTTTGCTTTTGGTGTCAAGTTGGATGGTTGTTCAAACTGAGTTATCAGGCACAGAAGATGTGATGGAAACAGTGCTATGTTTATAACTTTGGACTCTTAAGTTTAAAAAGGACATGCTGTTAACATCACTCTCTTATTTGACTGAAACTTCTACAACCATTTTTAGTGTGTGTATGAATGTATGTGTAGGTGCTCTTGCGTGTGAAGTACACATTTATTCATGCATATGCATGTGGAGACCAGGGAATAACCCCAGGTTTCATCTCTCAGGAGCTTTATGCTCTGTTTTTAGAGACAAAATCATTTACTTATCTAGAATGTTCCAGTACATTTATTTGGATAGTGATCTCCAGGGACCTGCCTCTCTCTGTCTCCCCGTTTCTCCGATTGTAGTATGTGTCATTACATTTTGTTTTGCTGAGTGGATTTTGGGGATCAAACTTAGGTTCCCATGCTTGCAGTTTAAGTACTCTACTGACAGCTATCTTCCCTGTGCACTAAAATTTTGTTTTTAATCTAAAATTTGGAGAATCTTTCAATACAGCTGTTTGTGCAGTGAATTACTTTGCTTTTTGCTAGTATTGATTGCTTTTTATGTTACATACACTACAATAACACATATGGAATATTTTTGTGAAATTACATTATAGACATTATATACAAAGGGAAAATTGGGCTAAGATAAATTAATTTTTATCTAAATACTTTGACTACAAACAAAAAGAAGGGACTGTTGTTGTTCATGTGGCTTTCTGTTTTCTCTCCTCTGTCTTAGCTTCCAGTAATATTCTGAATTACAATTAACCCAGTCATAAATCTTAAGCAGATCTACAGTGTACTGATATAGTACTTGGCTGTTTTCTTATTTGATTTAATAAAAAAAATGCATTTAATCTTAAAAATAATAGTTTACCTGGATCAGGCAGGGTTATGCTGTGAAGGAACAACAATTTCCTCATGCTTCTTCAGATGCGATCAATTCTACTCCTCTTGTTAATTATATAATACGTTTGTCTCATAATTGTATATTTTATGTCATAATTTCAAGAGAGAGAGAGAGATGAGAGAAATGGATGAGACAAACACACAGAGACAAATAGAGTGCGTGTTTGCTAAAATAAACTAGGTCGGGACACAGGGAAGAAATTTTTTAGGGGGGGGGATTAAAATCAATTAGTATAAAATAGAGAATTAAAGTACATTGTTTCCTAGCTGAAAGCAAAGGCCATGAAGCAATAACAACAAACCTGTGAGAGCAATACAATTATTGATAGAAGCAAACAGAGACGTGTTACATAGGCCATGAAACACCATGAACGGGTGACTTCAGTCTTCACAGTGACAAATTACCTGAGAAGAAACAACTTCTGGGGAAAAGGATTTATTTTGTTCATGGTTAAAGAGAAGATGCAGTCCAACACTGCAAGAAAGCATGGAGTCGTGTGTGTAAGCTGGCCTGTGACATGTGTCTGCAGGCAGGAAAGAAAAAGCAGGAACCTAGTGTTCAGCTGCCTTCCTGCTCTCTTTCCTTCTTGCTTAGCTGGGAACCCTAGTCCTTGGGATTATGCCACCCACATTCTCAGTGGGTCCTCATGCCCCAGTTAAACCTCTCCCAGACAGGCCTAGAGGTGTGACTTCTGGGAGATTCCAAATCCTCTCAGTATTTGTACTTGAGATGAATAAGCAACAAAAAGATGTTTTACAAAAGTCATCCACTATCCAAATAGACGCCTACCAATAAAAAAGGGAAGTGAAATGAGTTTAAGCAGATAGTGGAGTCTTGATTAACTTGAATAAACTAGATTACAGTTAAGCCTGAAGCTTTTATGCAGACACAGTCGGCAGCTCTCTGGGAGCTTGTCTCATGAAGTGATTTTGGCTAAGAAGTGTAGACTGCTAGACTCTGGCCTAGAACGATAACCCTTCATTCCTATGTAATTATCATAGAAAGTGTTGGTCTCCTTTCTCTTGTGGTACAATCACATTTTTTTTTTTCTTTTCAGGGTATAATGGAAAAGTTTGCATTGTGTAATAGCGGCTCACTTTGATTTGACATTCCGACTCCTAGGAACACACACATGATAGAAACAGTATGGAAATTAATTCAGAATTAAATTTTAAAATCTACTATTTCCACGGAGTATATGGTTCAGTATTTCTTCCTTGTTGCTATAATCTTGCATTTTCTTGTATTTTTAAGATTTCATGCTGAAAGATTTTCAAAATCTGTAAGTTAAAAAGAAAGTAAAGTTGAAAGTTTTGTAACTTTTTTTGATGTCTGTTCTTTAATCTTTTTATTCACTGCTGGGGAGAAATATCAGAAAGAAGTTGTGGTAAGAACAGTGAAGAATATAGAGTTTATGAAGACAGAAAATGCTATAATTTTTTTTCAAATAAACATGAATAAAACCATTAAGAAATATTAAAATATCACAGTCTCCTTGCTTGGGTTAAGTTCTTTTTAAAGTATTCAGCAAAACATACACATCTCTGTTTACATTAAGGGTAGTTTTTAAAATGTTAAGATTTTTCTTTTTGTATTATTTTTGAGATTGTATTTAAATTACAACATTTCTTCTTTCTCTTTCTTCCTCTCATAGAACTCTCCCTACTCTCCTTCAAATTCTTGGCAGTTTTTTTCATTAATTGTTACTGTTTGCCAATAGATATTCCTAAATATAACCATATAATATTATTACTAGGTAGGTATGTAAGTGTACAGTTATATGTACAACTAATATTTTGTCATTTTGTAGTACATAACTATGCAAAATGGAAGCATATAAATGTGTCTATTTTATTTTAGAAAACAAGTATATATTGATTCATATTCTTTTGTGGATGGATCAAATTATTTGGCACATGTAACTCATCTGATTGAATGACTTGCATTTTCTAGTTTCATCTTCTATAAACCTAAGAAGTAAGAAGGAACTTAAGAGATGCATTAAGCAACATGAGTACAGTGTGTGTATGCAGCATGTTTTTCCCAGTCATGCCCATGCTTTGATGAGATTTTTTTCTTTTATTTTAACAATTATCCTTTATGTCTTAGTTTGTTTTCTGTTGTTGTGATGAAACACTGACTAAAACAAACATGGGAGGAAAGGATTTACTAGGCTTATAAGTCACAGTCCATTGTGGTGGTATTGTGTTCCCCAAAATATTGTGCATCCTAATAAACTTATCTGGGGTCAGAGAACACAACAGCCACTAGATACAGAGGCTAGAAATTGGTGGCACTCACACCTTTAATCCTAGCCTTCTGGAGGCATGGATCTCTGTGAGGTCAAGGCCATATTGGAAATAGTCAGGCATGGTGACACATGCCTTTAATCCCAAGAAGGGAGCCTTTAATCCCAGGGAGTGATGGCAGAAAGCAAATACACACACACACACACACACACACACACACACACACACACACACACATATATATATATGGCTTTTTATATATATATATATATATATATATATATATATATATATGGCGTTAAGACCAGAAACTATAAGCATTTGGCTGGTTAAGCATTCAGGCTTTCGAGAAGCAGTTCAGCTGAGATCCATTCGGATGAGGACTCAGGGGCTTCCAGTCTGAGGAAACAGGATCAGCTGAGGAATTGGCAAGGTGAGGTAGCTGTGGCTTGTTTTGCTTCTCTGATCTTCCAGCATTCACCCCAATAACTGGCCTCAGGTTTGATTTTATTAATAAGACCTTTTAAGATTCATGCTACAGCTGTTTACTTGCTTGCTTCCCCTGCTTCTGTTCTACCTTTCTTATAAATCTCATACTTACCTTTCTAGATATGGTATGTAGTCCCCAGGTAAATAAACATCTACTTACTCCAGATAGGACACAAGACAACAGGTTAATCTTTTCTACTAGAACCTAACATAACAAATCAATGATATTATTGGCGTTTCTTCCAAGGATATACGTGGGGAGCTACTTACAGGGGTATAGGTGGTTCAAAGGTAGCTGTATCAACAAAAGCCTCACTTCCAAGAGTGCAACACTTGAAGCTGCATCCCTGGTTCTCCATTCACAACTTTCAGTAAATTTCAATAAGTTTGCTCCTTTGGAATAGGCCTAACTACAATCAGAAAGCAGGAATTGTTACTTACATAAATCTGCAGAGTGCACTCATGAATCTTGTAACTTTCAAGACCTCTTTGAGCCTTGTAAGTTTTGTTTTGATCATGGTCCTTGTATGTTTCATTGTTGCCTGAATCTTGTGAGTCTCTCTCCCTTATACAGGAGGGCATATTTCAATTAAGAGAAATAGCTAGGTAAAGCTTCACTCATTCTTCTGCCTCTTACATTATTTCTGTTACTTCTTCCACTGTGTTATCTGAGTCATAGAAGAGGTGTTATAGATGTCTGTTTATACCCTTCTGTCTGTGGCTGATTAGGCTGCTATGCCACAGCAACAGTTACTTATGCTCAGTATCTCCACTAGATAGGAATATCTGTAGGAAATGGCCCATTGTAAAACCAAGTCCTCCCTCCATGAATAACTGAGGCTGGCAACAGTAGTAACCTATTGAATAAACACAAATATTAGAAGGAAACCCAACAGACATATTCTACACATTTAACAAAACACTGTCAGCCACTTCCCCACTGGTTCCTATGACCTTCCTAACCATGGGCTTTTGCCTTAGTTTACTGGATGTGAGTTACCTTCTGTGGAGCAGACCTTAAGTCCAACAAAATAAAAGGTGTTGCACTCATAACACTCATGCTACTGTTGCACAAGTGGACACATGTGGCCTACTGTGATGATATTATAGTACTCTGGACTGTAGTAAAGTAGGGCTTTTGCTAGCACTTCTCCCAAGCAGCCTAAATGATAGCTTCCTGCACAGTGACTGCCAAACAAAAGAGAAGGAATTTCCAATTAGGTTCTGACTGTATTGTACCATGCCCTATCACCAAAGCATGATGTGTTTCTAGCACTTAGGTACTTAACCATATAGTTTTGCCTGCAACCATCACTAATGGAAATGGAGATATGGTTATCGGCCTTGGGTCCTCTACGTCACTGAAGGTTTCATCTCAGAGTGATATGGCTCTTGGGAATAAGCCATCCTATTCACAGATGCCTTCACTTAAACTGCTATCTTTATTATTTGTCCTACATAATCTTACAAATTTATAAGACACTCAAGGCTTAACATTATATAAAGACACCTTTTTGCAGATAGTAATAAGAATCTCCTGTCATTTCTCATTCGAAGCTTGTCTAGAATGGTAAAGTGGATACTAAAGCAGAAATGTTAACAGGGCTTAGACTGCACAGAGGCATCTCATCGTTTACTGTTTCTTCTAAAGAAACAGTCAACAATGTTGAGTGTGGTGGCATAGATGGAAGACACTGCACCATGTAGCCCTCCATAATCCACAGTCATTCTACAAGAGATCTGGATTCCTCATCCTGAATTGCGGGTTTTTCCTTTGGCTGTATAAAATGTCAGCCTAGGAGTTATCTCCTACCACTCTCCCCTTGTTTTAGTCCTCTTCATCGTCTGATCCTTTCTGTGAGTCCAGGTCTTTGGACTCCAGGAAAGAAGGGCTTATTAGCGGAGATATAATTTGCACTCTCTTTCCTTCGTATCCTGCCAGCTGTAAGAAACGACAAGCCAGCACTTGCATATGATCCTCCTTTTTTCCACTTTTTCTGCCAATTCAGAGACAAATGTGTGTATAACTTCCATATGTCCTTTTTTTCTGTTGTAATTCCTCCTTTAAATGGGCATATTATTTCTGGAAAGTAGCTGAGTCTCAGTTCTTTGTCTTATCACCCCAGTAAAGGCCATGCAATTGATATGACAACCTACTTAACAGTCCTTTCCCATATGTTAAGCACTATTTTCAGAGGTCATAATCGATTCTTTTATCCATGTAGGTTTTCACATGATGGACCAAAAATGTCAAGCCTCCCATACCAAATGAAGGACTCTTGCTAACCTGGAATCTCCCTTGGTTGCATTTTCTACCAGCAATCACAAGAAGCACACAGCTATCTTTATAGCAAGGAGGGCACCCCCCCCAATAGCTGAAGTTAGCCTTATCAGGATTGCTGTCATAGATGCTCCACTCTCACCCAGATAACTCTATGGACCTACCTTCTCCATCCTGGAGGGGATGAATAAATTCAAAGGAAATATCTACCTATGCAACACGCAGGAGGGCTCTTGGAAATAGAATTTCCAGAAATTACATATAATATACTCTAGTGATATACAAAGAGTACACATAAATACAAATATACACACACATATACAAATTTGTAAATAGGAAAATGGCATGCCCAAAGTTGGCACTGAGGACAGACATATGCAAATGGAGAAACGTTATCTGTAAATCAAGATATAGACACACTCTGAAGCACCGAACAAGAGACTTACAAACAGTGGAGATAAGGATAAACAGATGGAGTAGAAGAATATTAATCATTCTTCACCAGGATACACTTAGCTATCAGATATTGCTTAGGAAATAAGGAATCAAGAGTTCTGATAGAGTCCATCACTGATACACTTTCATAGCAGAAATTTGAACTGTAATAATTGTAATCAATTCACAATAAGATTTTGAAAGACAGAAATCCAAACATCAAATGATTGTACTGGTGAGATGACTCAGCAGATAAAGCAACTTTGCAGCCAGCCTAATGACCTGAGTTCCAGCCCAGGGACCCACGTGATAGACAAAATCAATCCTTGCATGAATGTTGTTGTCCCCTAACATTCATATGTGTCCAGTGGTGCATGCATGTGAACACACACACACACACACACAAACCTACCTAAATAAATATTTTTTAAATTACATAATTAAATCATAAATACTTTCATGTGTAACCAAAAGTAAGAGTCACATTAATACAATTGCTTCTTTATGTGAAATTTTGTATAATTGAGGTAGGGTCTCACGTAGTTCAGGTATATCGGAGAAGCTGACCTTGAGCTTCTGATCCTTTGGCTTCTCTTTCCAAAATGCTGGGATTGCAAGTGTGTACCATCAGACCTAGCTTCATGCAGTGATATTGATCAACCTTGGACTTCATGTATCCTTGGTAACATGCTACCAGCTGATCCACAACCCCAGTTTCTCATGTGGGATTAAAACTACCGGGTTGCCTCATGCAGCCTTAATATGAAGGTAGGTGCCTAGTTTTATTGTAATTTGTTATGCTGGGTTTGGTTGATATTCATGGGAGGCCTGCTCTTTTCTGAAGGGAAAGGAGAAGGAGTAGATCTGTGGGAGAAGAGAAGTGAGTGAGGGATTGAGAGGAAAGGAGGGAGGCGAAGCTGCAGTTGTGATGCAATTTATGAGAGAAGAATAAAGGAATAAATAAATAAGTATAGCGATAGAGGGATATATAAAATACTTTGACTTTCAGACAATGAATTGATAAAAGAAAGATTACAGCTATGATCTGGAAGCTCAAAGAGGCATGAATATAGTTCATGAGAACAAAAACAAAGAGCTAATTGTAAAACAGAAGCCAGTCTATATATGAAAATAAAGTTCAATAAGAAGATAGTATTAATGAACAAATACCACCAAATTTAAATGTTGCTGGAAATGAACAAATCAATAAATCAAATAAAAATCTCAATGGAAAGGCCTACCAGTAGAATAGACCATGTAGCAAGCACAGTATCAGGGCCGGAAGACAAAGTAGAGGAAGAGATAATTCATTAAAGTCAATGATAAAACTTTTAAAATATAATTGGAACATAAGAAAGCTCTGGGACAAAATGCAAAGACCATAGTCTTTGGATTATGGGCATAGAAGAAGGCGAACATCATACCAAAAGAATAGAAAATATTGTAAATTAATTTACAGCAGAAAATGTTCTGTACAAAAAAAATAATATGACCATTCAGGTATGAGACAACAATAGATAAGACTAGAAAAGAAACTTCCTAGGATGGACTATAGTTAAATATTGAAAAGACAGGATAAGGAAAGGTTACTAAAACTACAAGAAAGTCCCAGTCCTTTACTTCCAAAGGCATGCCCAGAATAATTCCTGATTATTCAACAAAGCTTTTAAAGCCAGAGGTACTGGAAATATGTATTTCAAATTTAGACTATTATATCAGAAAAACTATCAAGTAATAATTAAAGGAGAAATAAAATATTTCTAGAAATAAAGTAAATTAAAGGGGTTTATGACTACTGAGGAAGCTGTATAGAAGATAATATAAGGGATACCCCAATCTAAAGAGAAGGATAAATACAGCAAAGAGGTCTCAGAGAATAAATAAATAATGCCAGGAAAATGAATTAAAAGAGATCTAAGAAAACACAAAATGACAGGAATTAATACATATGTTAATAATAACTCTTTATCAATAGTTTCAATGCCCCCATGAAAAGAGACAGACCAGCAAATGATATTTTGAAAATACTATCATTTTTGTTGTTTTCAAGAAACACACCTCACCATTGACTGTAGATACCATCTTTAGGATAAAATGATGGAAAAAAGCTATTCCAAGCAAATGGAACAAAGAAATGAGCCAGTATAGCTATTATAGTACATAACAAAATAAAACTAGTCAGAATAGAAAAAGGAAGATCACCCATACTCATTAAAGGGGCCACTGAAAAAGAGAAATTACAATTCTGAATATATATATGTATATATATATATATATATATATATATATATATATAACAAATACAGGCACACAAATTTTTAGAAGACATATAGAAGTGCTTCTAAAAATCACAAATTAATCCCAACACAGTGAGACTAGGTGACTTCAGTAGCCTAGTCTCAAGAATAGACAGGTCATCCAGACAAAACCCAAAAAAGAGAAACATGAGAGTGAAATGATATCATAAGTCAAATGGTTTTATCAGATACCTACAGCACTTTCTACTTAAGCACTAAAATACACATTCTTCCTCAGTAGCCCACGGAAATTTATTAAAAATTTAGGATACATGCATGTCTCGACAAACATAGGAAAATCAAAAAAGCATCTTGACTATTATCTCACCACAATGGAGTAAAACAACAGCAATAAAAACTACAGAAAATGCACAGGCTTATGGAGACTCAAGAGCACGAGCCTTAATGACAATTGTGTCAAGCAAGGCATCATTAAGGAAACACGGAATTCCTAGAAGTAAGGAATAATGCACACACACACACACACACACACACACACACACACACACACTCTAAAATCTATCAGCCACAAAGAAGGAAATGCAAAGAGGAAATTTTATAATACTAAGTACCTACATAAAAAAACGCACAAAATTGAGAGTTCTAAAATTAATAATGTAATAATGCACCTTAAGGCTTTTGAAAAAGAAGAACAAACCAACCTCAAAATAGTAGCTGGGAAGAGATAATTAGATCAGGTGTGAAATTAACGAGAAGGGAAACAACAACAACAACAACAATAACAAAGAAATGAAACAATAATAAGAATCAAAGAAACAAAGAGCTGCCTTTTTGAAAGTATAAATAACATTGGCAAACAGCAAAACTATCCAAAAGAAAGAAAGAGAAATGCAACACAAGTTGCTAAAGGTCTTATTAATGAAAGACCCAGAACCAGATATTGGTAGGAAAACTGAGAGATCAAAGGGATAGAACAAGCCAAGCCACAATTCTTACTGCTAGGAAATCCTCACCCCAAGAGAAGCTACTTCCTGTATACTCACAACTATATACCTTTCTGTGCCCTGCCATCTCACTTCCTCTCTCTGTCCAGTTACATCATTTCCTCTTTCCACCCAGCTCTATCACTTCCTGTCTGTCTGTACAGACCTCCAGACCTCTATGGTTAACTAGTGCTGGGATTAAAGGCCTGTGCCACCATGCATGGTTCTGTTCCTAGTGTAGTCTTGAACTCACAGAGATCCAGATGAATCTCTGCCTCCTGAATTCTGGAATTTAAGGTGTGTGCTGCCACTGCCTGGCCTCTATGTTTAATATAGTGGCTGGCTTTTTCCTCTGTTCTCCAGGCAAGCTTTATTTGTTAGTGCACAAATAAAATATCACCACAGAGAAAACCCTAATTAATAAAGTTAGAAATAAAAGGGAGATGATAAACAGATACTAATGATGCTCAGAAAAATCAGAAAGATACATTTTGCAAACTTCTATCATGCTAAACTGAGGAAGCTAAAAGAAATGGATGAATTCCTTGAGGCATACAGCATAAAGAACTTAAACCAAGATGACAGCAGAATTCTACTAGAACTTCAAAAAACTAACATCAGAATTATTTATTTTATTGACCTGATTCTAGACTTTTTTCAGTTAGAAGACATTGGTAAATAGTGCTGCTTCCAGAAGATGTGGACTATTAGATGAAAACCTAGTGCCAGGCACTAAGGAATTTTGTCAGGCACTAGGAATTATTGGTTAGAGATGTCCAGAAGCATCCCAATCAATAAAAGTCATTACAATTTACCTAGATCTTAAGGCTATATTGTTGAAGATATCACACACACTTTGGTTGAAAGATTTCGAGAATCAGTCTTTGACCAGGGAACACTTGCTGCTGGCTAGCTTTCATAGTGCTGGGAGGTGGTATGAGAGAGAAAGACACTGATAGATTTACCTAGTGCTGGATGGGGCATGCTATAATATTGGCCTTCCAGATAAGATATACCCTCTAGAGTAATAGTGGCAAGACCATTCATAGAGGTAAGAAATTACTCTCTTGATTGGCTCTGAGGTCTGCTCCGTAGGATGAAATTCAGGCCTGGTACTATAAAAATGGTCAAAATCCACAGCTATGAAAGTCCTGGGCTCTAGGGAAGAACCTGCTTATGTTGTTTTTCTAAATGGTTATGTTGTTAAAGCACTTTCTAAATATTGGTGTTTATATCTACAGATTTGTGGAACTTCCAACCTTTGAAGAGAAGCACTTCATCAACTGAAGTACCCTCCCAGACTCTCTTTCCAAGTTTTTATACCATTCTTAACAAACCTTAAGAAACAGGTATTCTGGAATTCAGCAACCCTATTTGAAGTGCAACATGAGGAATCCCTAACATGAAAAGACTTGCTATCCATACTGGGTTTTATTTTTATTTTTTTATTAAGACAGGGTCACAGGTCAGGCTGACCTTGGCTTGCCGTACAATCAGTGGATGATTTTTTTTCAACTTCCTGTCTCCACCTCCCAAATGCTGGGATTTTGACTTGCACCACCACATTTGATTATATGGTTCTGGGTGTTGAGCCAAGAGATGCATGAATAGTAGGCAAGCACTCTAACAGGTGATCTATAGACCTTCACTATCAGTAGCTTAAATCCTATTTAAGATATTGCAAAGTCCCAGGGACACTCACTCTTCATATGGCTCCTTCTGTCTGTATCCATACCTGTTTACCTACCCCCAAAGTAGACCAAACTTCTCTTTCAAATCTCCATGTCTTATTTTTATCAATTTAAACAATAATGATTATGATAATTTGTTCCAGTGTTGGAGGAAGAAGATAACTTTAGAAATAACTATCCCAGCATAATCACTGCTGTAATTGCTTCACAGAGTTGACAGGATTATTTATGAGGTAAGATTTGCCAGAAGATTTTCAACCCATCTTCAATGATATTCACCTAAACAATCACCATGTCCAAGATCAACAGTATGATCTCATCAGAGTGATAAGTTCCTATGAATATCAATCAGAATCTAGCATAGAACTAGTTCAAGATCAGAATGCCAGAAGTCAGGCCACCCATAAAACCAATTTTTGAGAATGAGAAGATAGGGATATGTCTTAACTTACTCCTTTCTCTTCTCTATTAAAATAACCAGATAAAGATTTTTGCATAACTGAAATCCATGTTCCTGTGTCATAATGGAGGAAACAGAACATGTGTTAATTAATATGGAAAATATAATAAAAACAAATAAGCTATTTCATTGCATTAATCTGGTTATGTAATGAATATTGATTTGTTCTTTCCCTTCAATGACTGCTCTAATAAGGAAAATTCTCACTGAGGTAGACAAAGGCCTTGTTTTGTAAGAAAAAAGTAAAAGACACATGATTTCAAACAGGAATTATACGGTGATAAACAGTAGTTAGAAATGTCACACCACAGTGATAGGCTCCCTTCAGCAAAACAATAAAATCTCTGAAATGACTATTTGGAGTGATCCTGACAACAATCTTCTTTCAAGGTTTTGCTTGATTGTTCTGACTGTCTCACAGGCAACCCTGGACAGCAGGGGCCTGAAAACATGGAGTTGCTGGAGTCCTGGTTCCTCCAGGCACTTGCTTCTGTGTGACCCCAAGCTAATATTTTTGGGTTTGGCCTTCAGGGAATTGTCGTCTCTATGGCAAGATTTAAAAAAAAAAAAGGATACAGTGGCTCATATGGGAGAAGTCATTCTGATCTTTCCTCTAAGCTATTCTAATCCCTAGATTTCTGACCAACCTCTGGTTCAGACACTCAGCCTGGGAGGGTCATTGAGGCCAGCCCTCCTGAGAACAGTCTGGCACCACTTCCCAGATTCCAAGCTCTGCCCAAGCAGACCCCAGACTGCACACAACCAGCTGCAGTTTCTTTTTCATGCATAGCCTAGAGACTGTTCATTTTAGAAAATAGTTTGCCCAAAATGCATGCTTGGACACTACATGCAGTTCCCATTGGCCTTGCTAAATATAAGATCTCCCTGTCAAAACACTGGCTCCCCAGAAGGAACTTCAGTAGTAATTTTTCTTGAGATAATGTTTTTGTTTTAATTAAAAATAAGGTTTTTTTGTTTTTCGTACAATGTATTCTGATCAGTTTCCCTTCCCTTACCTCTTCGAAGATGCTCTCCACACCCCCATCCACTCAACTCCACACCTCTTTCTCTCCTTAGGAAACAAACAGACAAATAAAGAAAAGAAACCCTAATGGAATAAAAATAAACAAATACAGAAACAAATAAAGAAAAACAGAAAGGAGGAGAAGCACATACACATAGAGAGACAGAGGCACAGAAAACCTACAAAAGCACAAAATTGCAAACTATAATATAAACAAAAGAGAGTTTGGTAAAATGTACTCAGACAAAGCATTATGAGATTAAAAAAAATCATTAAAAATACCATTGTGTTTGTTCTGAGTAGGCTATTGAATGCTGGGCATGGGGCCTACCCTTATGATTGCTCAGTGAGATTCTTTTGAATAAACTATTTTTTCCTTTGCAAGGGGTTGTTAATTGGAAATAGCTTCTGAGTTAGAGACGGTAGCTTGTGTCCACTACCCCTCTCAGTGCTGGAACCCCATCTGGCTTAGACTTGGTCAGACCTTGGCATGCTGCCACAGTATGTGTGAGTTCATAGAGGACTGTGTTTCCTTGGTGTCCTCCATCCTCTCTGGAACTTAAAATCTTTCCACCTCCTCTTCCTCTAAGTTCCCTGAACCTTGAGGGAAAAAGGTTTGATGGAGACATACTATTTAGGACTGAGTGTTCCAAAGTTTCTCATTGTCTGTACATTGTACAATAGTGGATTTTTGTATTGATAATCTTTATTTCTTTCTTCTGTGGATTTTTCTGAATCTCTTTCCATCATCTTTTGGTTTTCTTGAGATTTATTCTATGAACCAAAGACACATGGCTAATTTAGAGAACAGCTTTGTCATCAGGTTTTGGGGGCAGTTACAAGATCACAGACATCTTTAACAACAACATTAAACAGTCTTACTGACTGTGAAAAGGAGAATTTTCCTTTCATTACTGTCATTAAACACAGAATCTTTCAGTGTCTTAAACGAGCATCAATTTTCTCCTGTCAGATCTCCAATCAATACCATCATTGAAACTGGATCTTCACACAATTCTATGGAGAGAGCAGATGAATAGCACAGTACCATGACCTCTTTATGTGTGACACCACAGTGGCTTTATGGGATTTTAGGTTTACAGAGCACATATAGTGGGTCTTTCAGAAAAATGCATTATCTTTTGGGTCCCTGCTACTATTAGCTGCTGGTTGCCACCAACAATGTTGTCTAGGCACATGGAGAGCTGGGTGCTGAAATAACTAGACTCTGGTCCCAAATGTTTGCATTTTTTTTCAATTTCCACAAAGTACAGGTAAAGAAAAATTTTTTGACATATTGGGAAATTCTAATGATGAGCTACATTATTTATGCTTTAGAAGATAACATATTCACTATAGGATGTTGGAACAAAGTAGAAGTAGATAAAGGAAGATTTTAATGTTATATCCTAAAAAGTTTGGAATTTGGGACTGTAGAAGGACATATAAATGTCCCATTTTTTAAAAAAAAGAAGAAAAGAATTATCTGATTATATTTGTATTAGAAAAGCTCAGAGGCACTGTAATGAACAGAGATAATTGTGCCACAAGGAGCATGGCAAAGAGTGTGAACAGGCTCTAAATGTTATAAGTAGCTAGTGTTGAAGTAAATGACAATAGGGACTGTCTCCTATCAGTATCTATTACTTACAGGTACCCATAAAGTTGTTCTCCCAGTTAATTAAAAAAAAAGAAAGAAAAAAGAAAAAAGAAATATAGCTAAGAACACTCAGAAAATCTGCAGATTTAAGGAGTCTGGTCTGTGAATCTCAGAACCAGTAAACAGAGTCAAAACAAACAAACAAACAAAAAGTTCTCACTAAAACACTATATTAAATTGTATATATTAATAGCAAAGATAAAAACAGAACATTTAAATTGAAACTTCTAAATGAATGAGGTTGATTTCCAGGGCACTGCTGCGCTTTGATCTTCTTCACACACCCTCAAATAGCACATGTATTAGACACACAAAGTTGAAAAAGCAATCTTCTCAGTGCATTTGTAAACGACCTATGAAGGCAGTATTTTTCCACACCAGCCCAGCTTATGAAACACTATTACACCCAGTCACACATTTCATCTCTCAAAGCTACAAGGATGCAGTGTATCCCTCACTTAAGATTATTATTGGGATGAATGCTTGATTTCTGAATAGTTGGAACCAAATTTGTACAAGGATTCCAAAGGTCAACTACTGAGGAGACAAACAGCCTTTCTCCAGCCAAGCGCTTTCTGCACTATTTCAGGAGAATTCTGACTCAGTGTCGCAGCTCTGGATGATCTGATTCTTGCCAAGCTGTAGGGAACAGCTGCCCAAATCCATGTAATTCTAACATCAGGTAAAAATAGAAGCTGACATTCACAGAATTGTCTTCTTGTTGTTTGGACTGTAACTTTGCCAAATATTCCAAAACAACACAGGCCAGCCACGTGATGCATGCCTGTCGTCCCAGCATTTGGGAGACAGAGGCAGGAGGATCAGGGGTTCAACATCATCCTCTTCTACAAAGTTTTTTTTCAAGGTCAGCCTACACAACATAGCCCTAGTCTCAAATCATAACAAGTAGAGCAACAACTGTGAAATTGATTTCTGCATTTCCATTTCTTGGTCGTTTAGAAAGGATATGTCTGTGTTTCCAAATCATTGTAAAGTCAAAAAAGAAAGAAAGGATACTTTGTGATATGAGCTTGCTATCAAGATTTTCAAAGTACCACACCTCTCAACCATTCCTCATAGTACAGAAGCTGAAGTCTGGAAGGGTTAATGCTCACATCCTACACTGATTATCTCAATTCATTTAAAAACTACTACAAAAAGTTCTAAGTATTCCAGATTTTCAAACTCAGAACATTTAACATTCAACTTATAAGTATGCTTATTCTAAACATTGTTAAGTGTGAAATTTCTCAATCTGGCCATCAAATCAAAACATTGGGCCAAATATTAAAGAAAGGGCAAAAGCAAGATAAAGGGTCAAACTCAGTTTGAATGTTATGAGCAAACTACTTTCTTTTTTCTCTTGAATTTTTAGTCACATGATACAATTCCTTTTATCCATTTATGCTACTCTAACAGAATATCAAAACTTAGTAGTTTACAGAGATTATAAATTTATAGTCTACACTGGAGACTAGTAGTTTAAGACTATGATATCAGTTGGCATAAGTCCTAGGTAGGGCTCATTCTTAGATGCTTCTAATATGGTACCCTGGAAGCTGTATCATAGCACTAGGGTAGAGACGCTGTGTCTTCATGTGACAGTACATGGAAGGCATGATGTTTCAGGAGTTTAGCTACCCTTCAACCCTCTGTCAGTTCTCTCTCTCTCTCTCTCTCTCTCCCTCTCCCTCTCCCTCTCCCTCTCTCTTTCTCTCTTTCTCTCTTAACTCTCTGTTTCCCTAGTTTTCCTGTGTGTGGATGAAATGTGATCTCTCTGTTTCCTGTTGCTGATGCTGTCTCCTGTTCCATGATGAACTCAACCTTCTGAAAATTTATGCCAAAATAAACCCCGTTTTCTTCAAACTTCAATTGTTCATGATGATTACCAGAGCAAAATAAATTTAATTAATGTAGATTAACACATCTGAGAAAATGTATTGCTTAACTAATTGTATGCTTTTAACAGCATTCTCCAGGAGGGCCTTCTGCCCTCCTGATAGAAATGTTTACCCTGACTTCCATCGAGCTGTATTATGATGATGCTTGTTTTCCCCCGAGCTACCAAGTAATCTGTAATCTTTTCACTCTCATTCTCCATGATATTAAATTAAAGGCCTTGTCATTTTCTCTTTTGCTTTTAAGTGACAATTGGACATTTCACGAATTTATGCCTAAGTTATATCTTTTCAGTGTATTCTATATCAGAATATATGTTTTTCTACATAAGGTTTGTCTTATAGCTCAAATATAACATATCAAAAAAAAAACCCAAAACAACAATTTTCATTAACAGAGTCAATGAAATCCTGTAATATATGATCCAAGTTTACTTCTCCAATATCATTGTTCTTTAGACCTACCATTCTAGCCATTCTTAAGCCATTCTTTTAATGCATTGCTATTTGAATGATAATGGCACCCATAGACTCATACATTTGAATATTTGGTCCCCAGGTGGTGGAACTATTGGGAAGGATTAGGAGGGGTGGCCTTGCTAGGGGAGGTGGGGGAAGGATTTGAGATTTCAAAAGACTTATGTCCTGTGAGCTCTCTCTGCCTTCTGCTTGAGAATCAAAATGTGTTCCATTTTTCTGGCCATCATGGACAATAACCCTCTAAAACTTTAAACCACATTAAATTCTTTCTTTTGAAGTTCCCTTTGTTGGGATGTTTTATCACAGTGATAGAAAAGTAACTAGGACATGCATCTACCATCCATGCCAGCATTTCACATACTGATCTCTCTCTGTCTCCCTAGGAAATCCATCTATAATTTCTCAGAGCAACTAGTGTTTCTGTACTCGTACCTACCTCCAAATGGTCTTCTTGCTTAGGTCAAAGTTTCATTTTCAGCTGCAGAAAATAATTCTTCGCAATCTGTGGGAGTCTTGAGTTCACATCAGTTTGTGATTTTTTTCACTAATGAATCTCATCACAGTCTACCTCACCATACAGAGGAGCATTATATGAGTGCACACCTATATGTTTCCCATGCCCCACAAAATGCCTGGCCACTTCTAAATACTCAGTGGTCACTGTGGGATGTTCTGTATGGCAAATGTGTTGCTAATAAAACACTGATTGGCCAGTGGCTAGGCAGAAAGTGTAGGCGGGACTAACAGAGAGAATTAAAAGAACAGGAAGGCAGTAGGAGACACTGCCTGCCAGCCACCACCAGGACAAGGAGCATGTAAAGATGCCGGTAAGCCACGAGCCATGTGGCAAGGTACAGATTTATAGAAATGAATTAATTTAAGATATAAGGACAGTTAGCAAGAAGCCTGACATGGCCATTCAGTTTGTAAGCAATATAAGTCTCTGTGTTTACTTGGTTGGTTCTGAGCGGCTGTGGGACTGGCAGGTGAAAGAGATTTATCCTGACCGTGGGCCAGGGAGGAAAACTCTAGCTACAGGTCACACACTCAGTGATGCTGAGTTAAGAGCAACAAGGAAAATTGTTCCAACCCAGAATGGTTGCATGGAAATGCATGAATGTCTTGTAAGTGATTCTTCAATGTTAATAACATATTACAGTATAGTATATTAGTATAATTGTATGTTAATATCATGGTATAGATTACTATAATCTATTTCATAATGAGATACCATTAATCTTATAAATGTTAGACCAATACCTTGACCAAATTATAAATAAATAATTGTTAATAGATGGAAAGACACCATTCATGAAGACATCACACACATTGGCTGCAGTACATACAGAAAACAATTTCCAGCCAACCCAGACACTTCCATCCTCCTGGATCCTTTCCAGTGCTAGAAGGTGCTGATAAGGCTACTGTTAAGAAAAATATGTCAATGGTTTTATCCAGTGATGGGCCCTGCATGCTACAATATTGACCCGCAAGGCAAAATGAACCTCTAGTGCAATAGTAGCAAGATTGTTATGAATATATATGTATATATACATACATATATGAATATACATATATATTTATACTCCTACATATAACTTGTTTAATCAATATAATCTTACTTGTATGTATGCATTCAAGTCTGACCATTTGGCACTGAACGACGAACTAGTGATTTCTTCCCTGGGATGAACTATCTTTCCTCAGTTCCTATATTTCCTTGCATAGGGTTGAGGTCTTGTTTGCTATGCTGGCTATTCTTATGTCAACTTGACACATGCTAAAGTTATCTAAAAGAAGGGCACCTCAATTGAGAAAATGCCTCCACAAAATCCAGCTGCAAAGCGTTTTCTTAGTGATTCATGGCGGAGGATCTGGCTCATTGTGAGTGGTGCCATTCCTCGGCTAGTGGTCCTGGGTTCTATAAGAAAATAGACTGAGCAAGTCATGGGAAGTAAACCACTAAGTAGCACTCCTCCATGGCCTCTGCATCAGCTCCTGCCTCCAGGTCCTGCCCTATTTGGGTTCCTGCCCTGACTTCCTTCGATGATGAACAGCAATATGGAAGTGTAAGATGAATAAATCCTTTCCTCCCCAAATTGCTCCTTGGTCATGTTGTTTCACTGTAGCAATAGAAACCCTAACTAAGCCATGTGCTTTTCCCTGTCCACCTTGACATGTCTATTGGTGTTGTCCTTGTTCAGCTCAGGTTAGAGCAGTCATATTGGTGAGACTATATGGGTGGTTGTGTCATATTTTAAACACCCTGTTTTTCCTCAGCTGCTCCATGTCTGTCCTTCACACTCTCCTGGACTGGGGCAGAAGCTCCTCTCCAGGCGATGTCCTCCATCTCCCTCTCATTTTCAGATGAACTGTAACTTCTTTAACCCACAGGTCCATTGTGATTTTGGTTACTGTCCTTGCTTTGATTGCAGCCACACTACTGTCATCACCTTTAGCAGGTTCTTTTGCTGTAGCTTTCTAGCAGTTTAGAAAGGGTCCTCTCTGCATGTCATGCTCCCATATTTCAGGAGTCACATGTACTTGGAGTGTGTCATTAAAATAATCCCATCAGACCCTTGGCCTTTCTACTCATAGGGGGTCAGGTAAAGTGATATATGACATACTAATAATTCTCTCAAAATATATATTCATGGTGAGAGAGCAGCAGCTTAGTGGTTAAGAGCATGTGCTGCTCTTGGAGGATCCAGGTTTGGTTCTTAGAACTTGCTTAGGGGTTAGCAAACATTTGTAACACTGTTCCAGAAGATTCAATGCTCTCTTCAAGTAAACACATGGTACATAGATGTGCATGCAGCATACAAAACACTAATGTACATAAAATAAAAATGAGTAAATGAGTCTTTAAAAAAATCTATTCAATTTCTGATTGACTATTCTATCTGGATCCACAGTAGCCTCACTGGACCTGGACTCAGGTAGGCAATTTCTTCTCTCCTTCCTGTCTTCTTACACAATCTCTCCAGTGTCATTTACAGTCATGTACCCAACTGCTTGTACCAACCTCTCCTCCCTCGCTGTGGACTTCAGTGAACCTCTTAGAGGATCCAGCCATTCCCCCTCTTCCCAACCACACACTCTTTCTATGGCACCCTCAGTGTTTACACTGAAATGGGACTCAGGTAGGTAACCTAGTTCTTACCCTCAGCCCAGTAACAACCTGCTTACAGCAGTCCCTCCTCAACTTCATTTACTGGAGACCTCAAGTCTAGGTTCAGACCCAGGATCTACCTAGTCCTTTCATCCCTGTCATCACAGATAATTATTTTTCTTATTGCAACCTACCTGCAGGATCACTTCTTCCCACCACACCTCCAACGTTCTGTGGATACCACCTATCCACAGAATACCCTTAACTCTTTCCTGAAGCCCCCCTCAGCCTCTTCTCCTAGCCCACCTCCATTATTCTCTGTTATCCATTGACCTACACATGCACGTCCTATCAGGGAATCCACAGTCACCACACTTTACTAAGGTCCAGAGAAGGCAACAGAAGATAAGGAACAGAACATTCATCCAACAAAGACAAGATATCAACACCTAGAATCATCTCAAGCAGGCAAAACCCAGGTGCCTTCACACCAGTACAAAAACGCAAACATCAACAGTCAAGATAATATGCCTCCAACATAACCCGATAACCTTACTACTACTGTAGACTCCAAGAAATACAATATAGCTGAAGCACAAGACAAGGCCTTAGAAATAGTTATTATAAATATGTCCAAGGACCTTAAAGAGGAATGAATACATCACTTAATGAAGCCAGTGAAAACACAGTGGAATGATAATTAAAACAATTCAAGAAATGAAAATAGAATTTATGAAAGAAATAGAATCACTAAACAAAACCCAACTGAAATCAAACTGGACATGAAAAATTTAGGAAGTCAAACAAAAGCCTCAGAGGGAAACCTGACCAACAGAATACAAGCATGAAAGAGAGGATATCAAGCATTGAAGACAAGGTAGAAGAAACCAGAAGCAGACACCTCAGTCAAAGAAAATGTTAAGTCTCAAAAACTCCAGGCACAAAACATCCAGGAAATCTGTGATACTACGAAGAGACCAAAGCTACAAATAAAAGGGATAGAGGAAGAAGAAGAATCCCAGATCAAAGACAGAGAAAATATGTACAAAAAATTATAGAAAAAAAAATCCCTATCCAAAAGGAGATGTCTGTCAAGGTACAAGGAGCTTACAATACACCAGTAGACAGGACCAGGAAAGAAATTCTCCATAACACATAATAATCAAAACGCTAAATGTACAGAACAAAGAAAGACTATTAAAGCTACAAGGCAAAAAGACCAAGAAGCATATAAAGGCAGATCCATTCGAGTAATACCTAACTTCTCAATGGCGACTCTAAAAATATGAATGGATGTTTTAGAAGCCCTGAGAGGCCACAGATGCCAGATAGATAGATATATATATATATAATTGTTTGATATATATAACTGTTTAATATATATATGTATATGTATATATATATAAGCATACCTACTAAAGTCTTAAAAACTAACATCCACATGTAAGAGAATACATACCATTTTTGTTTTTCTTGGGGTGGGGGAGGTCTGGTTTATCTCACTAAGGATGATTTTATTTTCTAGTTCCATCCATTTGCCTGAGAATTTCATAATTTCTTTCTTTTTTGTTTTTTTAACTGCTCAGTAATTTTTTATTGTATAAATATACTGAATTTTCATTATTTATTCATCTATTGATGGGCATGCAGGCTGTTTCCAATTTCTAGCTATTATGTGTTTTATTCTGGTTTGGTTGTTTGGTTGTTGGCCTGTGTGCTTTCTAGAGAGAGAGAGAGAGAGAGAGAGAGAGAGGGGGGTGGGGGAGAAGATGTGGATTGGATAGGTGGGAGGATCCGAGGATCTGAGGATCTGAGGGGAGACAAGGGAGGGAAAACCATGATCACAATAAATATGAAAAAAATCAATAAAAAGACTAATGGTGAGTGAAATTGGGGGCACTAAAAGCACAGTAAACTGTAACTAAAATGAGTCTAATACAAAGACAGTTGGGTCATTTAAAAAAGTGGAGGAATCATGAAAAAAAGAAAGGAACACATTCTAGGAGATTAATTCTAAATGATAGTGAGGTTGGTTCATGACTACAATCTGGTTGGGACAAAATTGCCATCAAACAAGAAGAATCTCCAAGGAAGAGGGGAGGATAGGAAGCAACCTGTTCCCCAATGGGAAGAAATTTGCATCTATCTATCTTTTGATGTACAGAAGCTTTAACAACTATTGTTTAAATAGACTTTAAGAAAAGGGCTAGAAAGTAGAAAAAAACCTGGCTTCCAAAAATAGGAAACCCAGTACAAAATGAGAAATTGGAGGATTCTTTGGAAAAACAAATAAACAAACAATTAGAGCACTAGAAGTTAGAAATACTTTCTGACAGTGAACATCACCTGAAGAATATACAATGGTTTTTAAGGATGGAACAGATACATTTATATGTTGTCTTGGCTTTCAAAATATTTGGGTAACATTAAGTTGGGTATAACTCTGAAGGTGTTTTTGGATGAGATTATCAATGGATCAACTAATTGAGTAAAGATTGCTCACTTTCCTTTATGTGGGATATCATAAGTCTACTGAAGCCAAGAATAGAACTCACTGAGATAGGGCTCACTTTCTCTGTGTGATTTATCTCTGCCCTGATATAGCAATTGTCTCCTGTTTATAAATTCATATTTTTGTTGAGATGGAACCAGTAGCTTTTCTAGATTTCTAATGTAATGAGTAGAGGAAGTTCAACTGCTTGAATTGGTTTCATTTCTCTGAAGAATCCAGACCAACGTAAATTCAAAGATGTCATCGAGGGGAAAACAGTATGGGATATACTTAAGTACACAGTAGGCAAACATTAATAATAACAATGATGGGCATGGCGTTGCATGCCTGAATGTTCCCAAGAATGTGAGATATGTTGTGATGGACTGCAAGTCTCTGTGCTCACAAGGCACACTCCTTCTAACAAACTAAATCTCACTGGGCTATCAGCTTAATCTTTGCCAGCATAGGATAGCAGGGAAAAATGCTTATATGCTGCTAAAAGGATTGACTGTTTCTCTGGATCTTACTTCTTCCTAAGATCACAGGCTATAAGAAAGACTATAGCTGCCCTAAAAAAATCAGGAGTGGAGGTTGTATTGGCATGACAAGAGGACAAGGTTTATTTGATGGAGGAGTATCAAGCTATTCTTTAAAACAGAGTGGGTACAATTAGAAGCACATACATAGCTTAATTCATTGAAAAGGTCATAAACATGATAATTTTGAGCTGTAGTTATCAGAAAAGAGAAGATCTTTCAAAGTATAGAGCTGTGAAACAGCCTCCAACAAGAGCGGTTCTTAAGTAGGTTCTTACTGAGGACGCTGAACAGTGTGGCTTGCCAGTTCCTTGGTGTTTCCCCTCAGTGTCTGCTAATATTTGAGGGCTATGATATGGCTTTTTTGACTTACATAAATGTGCTACTGATATATTAAAAAAATAGGACCCTTTAAGGAGATGAAGGCTTAGGAAAGAACAGGTAATAGACTAATAGCTGAAAGACACAGCTTCAATTAACACATTGCATCTCAGACTTGGACATTCCTAAGTACATTAAAAAGTTCAAGGGCAGACTGTCAAGGAGGGAAGAGAGCAAAGCAAAGGATTAAAAAACCAACATTTAACAAAATCATTAACCTTTGCTGTGCCATAAACCTCTAGTCAATCCTGTCATCTTCTATTAGGATAATATATAAAAATAAAAAGGATTGAAAAAGATAATTCAAGTTTACTTAGGTATAGTTAGTAAAATATACGTATATTTGGGGGGTGTTGAGTTTCTTGAGACAGTCTCACTATGTGTAGCCATGAGCCTACTGGAACTCAATATGTAGAACAGATGGGACTCAGTCTCGTAGAGATTCTCCTGCCTCTGCTCTCTAGTCCTGGGACTAAAGGCATGGGCCATTACACTCACCAGTAAAATATATTTTAAATTATGATATACACATATCTATATCATTCATTATTTAGCGTTAAATTTTAAAAATAGAGAGAATATCTAATAACTTGAGTTTTATAGCAGTAGTAAATATAAAATAATTTTGTAACATCTGCAACAGCTATAATGTAAGACAGAAGAGTCTGTGACTTCATGGTAGACAAAGGCAGAGATTCCGCTGTTGTTGTTTTGAAGGGCTTTTAGCTAGTATTTATGACAAAAATATATTGTTTTTAATTTAAATGTTAGGAAAAATATGACTCATTACTTATGTTATTATTTGAATCTAAATACCTCACCCCACAAAAAGCCATGTGTTAAGGCTAACAAGCTGATGGTCCTTTGAGAAGTCACCGAACCATTAGGCTGCTGACCTCCAATAGACCAGTCCATCAGTGGTTTCATAATTTGGTGGGCCATTGGGAGATGACAAAAAGCTGGGAGGTCAAACCTAGTTAAAACAAGTGGGTCCCAGGAGCATGTCCTTGAGACTTTGTCTGCCTTCTGACATATTCTTTTCTCTGTTTTCATCTTGAGTATATAACTTGAGCAGCCTCCTTCTCTGCCACACATGTCCCTGCAAGTCTATTCTGTCTCACTTCACACCCAAAGCAATATTGTCATTTGTTTATGAGTTAATACCTCTGCAACAGCAAGCTAAAAATAACAATTTCTGCCTTAAAAGGACTTCCATGAGGATCTTGTGACAGTGATAGAAAGATGATCAACATCATATAACACCACTGAATTTTATGTATTGGCACTCAGGAAGCTTTAATAAAACTTAAGAAAATTGAAAGTATTCTTTATCAGATTTGTGCTACAGAATATACAGAACTGATTGAAAAAAACTTCCTTGGCTTCAGGAAGTTTAATAATGGCAAAATAATCCAGACCACAAATGGTAACAGTAGTAATATTGATATCTTATAAGATGAACAACAGGAGATGACATGGCCAAGAGTTTCTATTTAGATATATATTCAAGACTTAAAACTGTCATCTACTTTTACTAGTGACAATGGTGTCACCACATTATGCAAATAAATTGTAAGACTCTAAACAACTTAATGGGTCATAAATAAATTGAAAGAGTCATAGGAAGTGAGATTTACTAACAAATTAAGTATGCTAACAAGTTAATATGCCATGATATTAACTGAAATGGTATTATTGACATCAATACCTGCATCTACATTCCCCAATGGTTCATGTTAGTGATAACAGTAGTGAAACTCACGGGAAAATTTCAAAATCTTAAGAAGTTTAGAGCAAACACAAGGCTGGCATATACAAGTGTGACCACTGTGGTTTGAATAGAGTTTGAGTGCATCTGTCAAGGTTTATGCATTGACTGTGGACAATTTGTCCCCCATGAGAAAATATGAAGAGGCAGTAGGAACTTATAAGAGTTGGGGCATGGTGGAAGTTCTGTATCTGTCCCTTCCTCCTCATTCTAGCATCCTGTGTTCCTATGGTATGTCTCTCAAACTTCTACCATGTTGTATCCTTTCATGATATAGAGAAAATTTCACTAGCACTGGCTCAATGATGTATAGAATATCAGCTTCCAAAACTTTCAGCTTAATATAGATAACTTGATAGTATTAATTAGCCTTAGGAAACATTTTTAGACAATGTATTAATATGATCAGCTGTATATATTTGTTGTACAAGGGCCATGGTAGAGGCAGTTACAGTTCCAATGATAGAAATTAAAGCACTAATACCCAATACCAGAGCTGCAATGAAGTGTTTATGATGAGAAAATAGATTAGCAACAGTTTCCATAGCATAGATGCCCGGATCTGTAGCATGAATCTTAGGTCTTATTAATAAAAACAAACCTGATGCCAGTTATTGGGGTGAATGCTGGAAGATCAGAGAAGCAGAACAAGCCACAGCCACTTCACTTTGCCAATTCCTCAGCTGATCCTGTTTCCTCAGACTGGAAGCCTCTGAGTCCTCACCCAGAATGAATCTCAGCTGAACTGTTTGTTGCTCAAAAGCCTTAAAGCTTAACCAGCTCTAGCTCCTGGTTTTCATGCCTTATATACCTTTCTGCTTTCTGCCATTACTTCCTGGGATTAAAGGCATGAGTCACCATGCCTGGCTGTTTCCAGTGTGGCTTTGAACTCATAGAGATCCAGATGGATCGCTGCCTCTGGAATGCTAGGATTAAAGGTGTGTGCTACCACTGCCTAATCTCTATGTTTAATATTATGGCTGTTCTGTTCTCTGACCCCAGATAAGTTTATTAGGGTGTACAATATTTTGGGGAACACAATATCACCACATAGATCATCATACCAAGGTCAAGAAAGGTTAACAGAGAGAAGAATATAGGGAGGTTGATGAACAACCACCAAAGAAACTGGAGATATGGTTAGATTGATATATAATTAGTAATGAAGTTAGATTGATATATAATCAGTAATGAAGCAGTTAAGGCAAAATATTTGGTAAGTAGTATCATTTGCTGAAATTAAAGTGAGCCAAGAGAACCTTCAACAAGAATCACAAAAGGTGCAGTAGCACCAGCTTGCAAGCCAGAATAAACAGGGGAGGTCTGTAAAGGTCTTTTAACAACAGTATAATTAGTAGCTGCAAAAAGATTATATAAATGTCTTTGAAGAATGAAACAGCATGAGGGTTTGGACAAAGACATGGGAATGACCCATCCTGGGAAAACCAGTGATCAACAGGAATTGGTTTGAAACTACGGTCATCAGACCAAGAAAAAGAAGGATGTGAAATAAAATGGTTTCTATAATTAACACCTGGATTGAAAACTGACCAATCATAAATCTTACCTGATAATTGTTCTTAATATACATAGCTTTATTGTGTTAGAGTTAAACCCTTTTCTTTTTATTTAGACAAAAAGGGGGAAGTGTTGTGGAATAATCTTTTGGACACTGTGAAGATACGTCACTCAGATTGGTTTAATAAAAAGCTGAACAGTCATTAGCTAGGCAGGATTTTTGGAGTAGAGAGGACTTTGGGAATAAGAAGGAAGGGCAGAGATGTGGAGAGTTGCCAGACAGACAGAGAGGAAGCTGGATGTATAGAATAGAGTAAAGGTAATAAAGCCACAAGTCAAAATGTAGATTAATAAAAATGGGTTAATTTAAGTTGTAAGAGCTAGTTAGTAACAAGCCTAAGCTATCAACTGAGATTTCATAACAAATAATAAGTCTCTACGTGATTATTTGGGAGCTGGCAGCCAGTACAGAGAAAGACTAGCTACAGAAAAGTAGTTTACACAATAAAACAAAAGAATTTTAAACAACAGAAATATAGCTACTCCCCAGCACTATAGTTGGTTATCCAGTGTAATCCTGAATGAGCCTCTGGAGTCGCTTATTGAAACACTACACAGAGATTCAGTTACTGGCTGAAGCCCAAGTTTACATCTAACCTAAAAGTCGCCTGATTTTTTGATTTTGTGAAACAGAAATCATCAAGTCTTTACATTTTGTAGGATGAATGCCATTAAATTGCTTTCTCATATTTGTTTACAATTTTATTGCTATTACCTATTTGGCACTTGACACATTTACAAGCACAATATTTCGGCAGGTTTCAAACAAATGTGTTTCTGATGAAGCCAAAGAAAAGTATTTTGACATCAACATTGGTGACAGGCTAAGAGGCTGCATGGCCTTCCTTTGTCTTTCCATGTTAGTATATGAAAAATGATGTGACATTTTTAAAGAATAGTGTAAGTTTAAGTTTAATGGGCAAAAGATAAGAATATCTATTCTGCTATAGAGTCCCAGAGAAGACACAGATATCCATGACTGTTTGGAGACTTGGTAGTGACCTTCTCATGCAGGAGATTGCAACAGTGTTCCTTGCTCATCTGCTGAGCACCAGAAACATTCTGTACTGTAATGCAATGATTTGTGTGCTCCTTCTTCATGAGGGCTGCCAGGAGGGTGTGCTGTCAGTACAAGTCAGCGCTTGTGTTTGGGGTCCTTAAATTGTTATGCCCTTATCTCTAATAGCTCCCTCTGTTCTCCTCATTAAAAAAAAATCCAGAATAGGAAACATTTTTCTTTTTTTTTTTAATCCACTTAAAATTCTGAATGAGCTTAGACTCATGTACTAAACTGTACTAGAATGAAAGGAACTTCACAGAGAATAAAAAACTTTTAAAAACTGTAACATATTAAGAAGAAATGAATTATTTTAAAAGAAAGGGCATGGGTTATATTTTAAAATTATATAGATGTATTTTTCATGAAATTGTCCTGTTGAAGGGCTTTTACAAAGTAAAGTGTTCACTCTTTAGCTAAAAGTAAGGAAACAGTAAAACATCACATACATTTGCATTTTTTCTGAGCATTTCTTTTCATTGAAATTCCACATGGCTTATGACTGTCATGGAATTGTCTCCTTGGCTGCTGAATGAACCTTGTTTCTCGGATTTAAGACATGTTCAGAACAACTGGGTTGAGGATGGACATTATATTATTCTTGAGTTCAAAGAAAAGCTCAGGAAAATGAGAGAATTAGTGACAGAAAATATGATTGTATTACCTTTTATCTGATTTTCCTCTACTCAGTCACTGATAAATAAAATTGTTTAAACAACATCCAAATCACCTTGAATAACACAAGGAATACATGAATATAAGAATGGTCTAAGCCCTAGCAGAGGAGCTATTGGCAGCTGATAGCTACTGAGAGAAATAGAGTCACTCTCCTTTGGGGCGTGACTACTGGTAGGTTGCACATGTTCCAGTGGATGGCCCCACACTCATGACATGAGCAGCACTAATTAGACTCAAGGGGTTCTCAGAAACATCAAGAAAATAAGTCCATGAGGTTAGATGGAGGCAATATAGGAGCTGGATGGAGGTAGTTGTGAATGAAAGTGCTCAAAATACATTCTTTTTTTTTTATAAAACAAAAATTTTCTCACTCTTTGTGTTCATGTTGTCAACACTGACTGCCCACTCCACTGTTTTTCAGAATAGGTTTTCTTGTGTCTTATAATTACTGCTTTCTATTAATGTTTTATTGTCTTCTAAAACATATAAATTTTTGTTTGAAGAATTTTTATATACTTCAGTATTATGGATCACTGTTAAACATGATCAAATGATCTCAATATAATTTTGGTATATCCAAGATTTAAGACAAACAAAAATATACAGCCATTTGAAAATAATATTTGATAACTTTTTTTACTAAAACCTTATCACATTTTGTGCAAATTCCTTTCTAGGGAATATGTCCTCATAGAAATTAATAAAGGGCTTCTAAGTTAGAGTGTCCGTGAGAGAATCTTACTCTGACTGAAGGCTTACAATGACATTAGGTTCCAATATACAAAAACAAAAGAAGTTATGTTTTCCCTGAGTTTATTTTACAGAAGAATGTTATAAAGATGTCAGCTTATAAAATCTGATATAACAAATATATTCGTTCTTTTACTATAGGGACTAAAGCAATATGAAACCGACATTCAGTTTTAGTTACTTTCATCTGTAAGAATGAAGAACCCTTAAGTTGTCAGTGTTTATTTCTTGATAGCACAAAATCAAAGAGACTACAATACCCCGTGTTCCCTACAGCTGTCTCTCTTCAAATGATATATCAAAAAGGAGTGTCTTTCTATATTTTAATTCTTACCATCTCTGTGGTTTCACTTTTAGCTCAGCCATTTATGGAGAAGGCATGGAAGAGTGTAACCCTGTCTTGTGGGTAGGCCTAGAAACCCAGGAGTAGGTGAGAGCATTCCACCATACTACATCCATTCAACACTAGCATGCTTTCCTATTGCAAGAAAAACTGTGGAATGTAGCATTCTCTCACTAAAGAAGCTGAAGACAACTGTGCATTTGTAAACAATCATTTTTTCTGATCTTTAATGCTTACATGTTGTCTTTGGAACTTGAGGGAGTCTCAAAACCTACGCAACTAAAGGTCAAGAAAGAAAACTGTCTTTAAATCACATGGAATATATCCTCTCATTAAACAGTGTGTGTGTGTGTGTGTGTGTGTGTGTGTGTGTGTGTGAGAGAGAGAGAGAGAGAGAGAGTGAGAGAGAGAGAGAGAGACAGAGACAGAGACAGAGACAGAGAGAGAGAGAGACAGAGAGACAGAGAGAGACAGAGAGACAGAGAGAGAGAGAGAGAGAGAGAGAGAGAGAGAGAGAACTCGCAATAATTTCAGACAACTATATTATTAAAACAATAAGAAGTCCTTACAAGTGTCTTGTAATTGGTTATTGTAGTTTGGGTCTTACTAATTAAGTGATTTTGAATGAAAAAAAATGAAGTATATGTAATTAAAGACTATGATGTAGTGCATTGTTACAGATTTGAGAGGTGATTATCCAGTTAAATGTGGCATCAGGTGTATGTGCTGATGCTATATTTAAGTAGATAATCATAATATTAGATAGAACTGCTTTAATGTGACTAAACTTCATTCTAAGGTTTGTGGATGTGCACAAAGACACAGAGCAAACTGCAATAAAACATGTTTAAGTCTACCAAAACGAAAAAAAAATAAAGAATTTTGCCAATTAATATGCAAATCTTTGTTTTTTGCTAATGCAATTCACTAAAAAAAATTAATTCAACTACTTTTATGTTGTGGCATAATCAAAATTTTGTACCATTAATGAAGTAGAAAATAACTATGATGAAAGTCAAGATCAAATGTATATTGTCAGGGTAGCTCTAAATAGATACTTTTTTCCTACAGGCTAGAGGTATAACTCAGCAGTACACATGCACACACACACACACACACACACACACACACACACACACAC